>JBBPBR010000438.1:151714-220015 GCA_037974775.1 Cicer pinnatifidum
AACAATCTTGTGCATCCAATAGGTGTGTTTGTGTCATTGGATGAACATTTAGGTCATTTTCGTCCTCCCTAGGCTTATTCTTGTCCAATTAGGGTTTTTAATCAATCTTGTGCATCCAATAGGTGTGTTTGTGTCATTGTATGAACATTTAAGTCATCATCGTCGTCCCTAGGCTTATTCTTGTCCAATTAGGGTTTCTAACCAATCTTGTGCATCCAATAGGTGTGCTTGTGTCATTGGATGAACATTTAGGTCATTTTCGTCCTCCCTATGCTTATTCTTATACAATTAGGGTTTTCAACCAATCTTGTGCATCCAATAGGTGTGTTTGTGTCATTGGATGAACATTTAGGTCATTTTCGTCCTCCCTAGGCTTATTCTTGTCCAATTAGGGTTTTAAAACAATCTTGTGCATCCAATAAGTTCATTTGTGTCATTGGGTGAACATTTAGGTCATTTTCGTCCTCCCTAGGCTAATTCTTGTCCAATTAGGGTTTTTAACCAATATTGTGCATCCAATAGGTGTGTTTGTGTCATTGGATGAACATTTAGGTCATTTTCGTCCTCCCTAGGCTTATTCTTGTCCAATTAGGGTTTTTAACCAATCTTGTGCGTCCAATAAGTTCATTTGTGTCATTGGGTGAACATTTAGGTCATTTTCGTCCTCCCTAGGCTTATTCTTGTCCAATTAGGGTTTCTAACCAATCTTGTTCATCCAATAGGTGTGTTTAGTCATTTGATGAACATTTAGGTTATTTTCGTCCTCCCTAGGCTTATTCTTGTCCAATTAGGGTTTTTAACCAATCTTGTGCATCCAATAAGTTCATTTGTGTCATTGGATTAACATTTATGTCATTTTCGTCCTCCTTAGGCTTATTCTTGTCCAATTAGGGTTTCTAACCAATCTTGTTCATCCAATAGGTGTGTTTAGTCATTTGATGAACATTTAGGTTATTATCGTCCTCCCTAGGCTTATTCTTGTCCAATTATGGTTTTTAACCAATCTTGTGCATCCAATAAGTTCATTTGTGTCATTGGATGAATATTTAGGTCATTTTCATCCTCCCTAGGCATATTCTTGTCCAATTAGGGTTTCTAATCAATCTTGTGCATCCAATAGGTGTGTTTGTGTCATGGGATGAACATTTAGGTCATTTTCGTCCTCCCTAGTCTTATTCTTGTCCAATTAGGGTTTTAAGCAATCTTGTGCATCCAATAAGTTCATTTGTGTCATTGGATGAATAGTTAGGTCATTTTCGTCCTCCCTAGGCTTATTCTTGTCCAATTAGGATTTCTAAACAATCTTGTGCATCCAATAGGTGTGTTTGTGTCATTGGATGAACATTTAGGTCATTTTCGTCCTCCCTAGGCTTATTCTTGTCCAATTAGGGTTTTTAACCAATCTTGTGCATCCAATAGGTGTGTTTGTCTCATTGGATGAAAATTTAGGTCATTGTCGTCCTCCCTAGGCTTATTCTTGTCCAATTAGGGTTTCTAACCAATCTTCAGCATCCAATAGGTGTCTTTGTGTCATTGGATGAACATTTAGGTCATTTTCGTCCTCCTTATGCTTATTCTTGTACAATTAGGGTTTTTAACCAATCTTGTGCATCCAATAGGTGTGTTTGTGTCATTGGATGAACATTTAGGTCATTTTCGTCCTCCCTAGGCTTATTCTTGTCCAATTAGGGTTTTTAACCAATCTTGTGCATCCAATAAGTTCATTTGTGTCATTGGGTGAACATTTAGGTCATTTTCGTCCTCCCTAGGCTTATTCTTGTTCAATTAGGGTTTCCAACCAATCTTGTGCATCCAATAGGTGTGTTTAGTCATTTGATGAACATTTAGGTCATTTTTGTCCTCCCCAGGCTTATTCTTGTCCAATTAGGGTTTCTAACCAATCTTGTGCATCCAATAGGTGTGTTTGTGTCATTGGATGAACATTTAGGTCATTTTCGTCCTCCCTATGCTTATTCTTGAACAATTAGGGTTTCTAACCAATCTTGTGCATCCAATAGGTGTGTTTGTGTCATTGGATGAACATTTAGGTCATTTTCGTCCTCCCTAGTCTTATTCTTGTCCAATTAGGGTTTTAAGCAATCTTGTGCTTCCAATAAGTTCATTTGTGTCATTGGATGAATAGTTAGGTCATTTTCGTTCTCCCTAGGCTTATTCTTGTCAAATTAGGGTTTCTAACCAATCTTGTGAATCCAATAGGTGTGTTTGTGTCATTGGATGAACATTTAGGTCATTTTCGTCCTCCCTAGTCTTATTCTTGTCCAATTAGGGTTTTAAGCAATCTTGTGCATCCAATAAGTTCATTTGTGTCATTGGATGAATACTTAGGTCATTTTCGTTCTCCCTAGGCTTATTCTTGTCAAATTAGGGTTTCTAACCAATCTTGTGCATCCAATAGGTGTGTTTGTGTCATTGGATGAACATTTAGGTCATTTTCGTCCTCCCTAGTCTTATTCTTGTCCAATTAGGGTTTTAAGCAATCTTGTGCTTCCAATAAGTTCATTTGTGTCATTGGATGAATATTTAGGTAATTTTCATCCTCCCAGGCATATTCTTGTCCAATTAGGGTTTCTAACCAATCTTGTGCATCCAATAGGTGTGTTTGTGTCATTGGATGAATATTTAGGTCATTTTCATCCTCCCTAGTCTTATTCTTGTCCAATTAGGGTTTTAACCAATCTTGTGCATCCAATAAGTTCATTTGTGTCATTGGATGAATAGTTAGGTCATTTTCGTCCTCCCTAGGCTTATTCTTGTCCAATTAGGGTTTCTAAACAATCTTGTGCATCCAATAGGTGTGTTTGTGTCATTGGATGAACATTTAGGTCATTTTCGTCCTCCCTAGGCTTATTCTTGTCCAATTAGGGTTTTTAATCAATCTTGTGCATCCAATAGGTGTGTTTGTGTCATTGTATGAACATTTAAGTCATCATCGTCGTCCCTAGGCTTATTCTTGTCCAATTAGGGTTTCTAACCAATCTTGTGCATCCAATAGGTGTGCTTGTGTCATTGGATGAACATTTAGGTCATTTTCGTCCTCCCTATGCTTATTCTTATACAATTAGGGTTTTCAACCAATCTTGTGCATCCAATAGGTGTGTTTGTGTCATTGGATGAACATTTAGGTCATTTTCGTCCTCCCTAGGCTTATTCTTGTCCAATTAGGGTTTTTAACCAATCTTGTGCATCCAATAAGTTCATTTGTGTCATTGGGTGAACATTTAGGTCATTTTCGTCCTCCCTAGGCTTATTCTTGTCCAATTAGGGTTTCTAACCAATCTTGTGCATCCAATAGGTGTGTTTAGTCATTTGATGAACATTTAGGTTATTTTCGTTCTCTCTAGGCTTATTCTTGTCCAATTAGGGTTTTTAACAAATCTTGTGCATCCAATAAGTTCATTTGTGTCATTGGATTTACATTTAGGTTATTTTCGTCCTCCCTAGGCTTATTCTTGTCCAATTAGGGTTTCTAACCAATCTTGTGCATCCAATAGGTGTGTTTGTGTCATTGGATGAACATTTAGGTCATTTTCGTCCTCTCTAGGCTTATTCTTGTCCAATTAGGGTTTCTAAACAATCTTGTGCATTCAATAAGTTCAATTGTGTCATTGGATGAACATTTAGGTCATTTTCGTCCTCCCTAGGCTTATTCTTGTCCAATTAGGGTTTTTAACCAATCTTGTGCATCCAATAGGTGTGTTTGTGTCATTGGATGAACATTTAGGTCATTTTCGTCCTCCCTAGGCTTATTCTGGTCCAATTAGGGTTTTTAAGCAATCTTGTGCATCCAATAAGTTCATTTGTGTCATTGGATGAACATTTAGGTCATTTTCGTCCTCCCTAGGCTTATTCTTGTCCAATTAGGGTTTCTAACCAATCTTGTGCATCCAATAGTTGTGTTTGTGTCATTGGATGAACATTTAGGCCATTTTCGTCCTCTCTAGGCTTATTCTTGTCCAATTAGGGTTTTTAACAAATCTTGTGCATCCAATAAGTTCATTTGTGTCATTGGATTAACATTTAGGTCATTTTCGTCCTCCCTAGGCTTATTCTTGTCCAATTAGGGTTTCTAACCAATCTTGTGCATCCAATAGGTGTGTTTGTGTCATTGGATGAACATTTAGTTCATTTTCGTCCTCCCTAGTCTTATTCTTGTCCAATTAGGGTTTTAAGCAATCTTGTGCATCCAATAAGTTCATTTGTGTCATTGGATGAATAGTTAGGTCATTTTCGTCCTCCCTAGGCTTATTCTTGTCAAATTAGGGTTTCTAACCAATCTTGTGCATCCAATAGGTGTGTTTAGTCATTTGATGAACATTTAGGTCATTTTCGTCCTCCCTAGGCTTATTCTTGGCCAATTAGTGTTTTTAACCAATCTTGTGCATCCAATAAGTTCATTTGTGTCATTGGATTAACATTTAGGTCATTTTCGTCCTCCCTAGGCTTATTCTTGTCCAATTAGGGTTTCTAACCAATCTTGTGCATCCAATAGGTGTGTTTAGTCATTAGATGAACATTTAGGTCATTTTCGTCCTCCCTAGGCTTATTCTTGTCCAATTAGGGTTTTTAACCAATCTTGTGCATCCAATAAGTTCATTTGTGTCATTGGATGAACATTTAGGTCATTTTCGTCCTCCCTTGGCTTATTCTTGTCCAATTAGGGTTTTTAACCAATCTTGTGCATCCAATAGGTGTGTTTGTGTCATTGGATGAACATTTAGGTCATTTTTGTCCTCCCTAGGCTTATTCTTGTCCAATTAGGGTTTTTAACCCATGTTGTGCATCCAATAAGTTCATTTGTGTCATTGGGTGAACATTTAGGTCATTTTCGTCCTCCCTAGGCTTATTCTTGTCCAATTAGGGTTTCTAACCAATCTTGTGCATCCAATAGGTGTGTTTAGTCATTTGGTGAACATTTAGGTCATTTTCGTCCTCCCTAGGCTTATTCTTGTCCAATTAGGGTTTTTAACCAATCTTGTGCATCCAATAAGTTCATTTGTGTCATTGGATGAACATTTAGGTCATTTTCGTCCTCCCTAGTCTTATTATTGTCTAATTAGGGTTTTTATGCAATCTTGTGCATCCAATAGGTGTGTTTGTGTCATTGGAGGAACATTTAGGTCATTTTCGTCCTCCCTAGTCTTATTCTTGTCCAATTAGGGTTTTTATGCAATCTTGTGCATCCAATAGGTGTGTTTGTGTGTCATTGGACGAACATTTAGGTCATTTTCGTCCTCCCTAGGCTTATTCTTGTCCAATTAGGGTTTTTAACCAATCTTGTGCATCCAATAAGTTCATTTGTGTCATTGGATGAACATTTAGGTCATTTACGTCCTCCCTAGGCTTATTCTTGTCCAATTAGGGGTTTTAACCAATCTTGTGCATCCAATAAGTTCATTTGTGTCATTGGATGAACATTTAGGTCATTTTCGTCCTCCCTAGGCTTATTCTTGTCCAATTAGGGATTTTAACCAATCTTGTGCATCCAATAGGTGTGTTTGTGTCATTGGATGAAAATTTAGGTCATTTTCGTCCTCCCTAGGCTTATTCTTGTCCAATTAGGGTTTTTAACCAATCTTGTGCATCCAATAAGTTCATTTGTGTCATTGGATTAACATTTAGGTCATTTTCGTCCTCCCTAGGCTTATTCTTGTCCAATTAGGGTTTCTAACCAATCTTGTGCATCCAATAGGTGTGTTTGTGTCATTGGATGAACATTTAGGTCATTTTCGTCCTCCCTAGGCTTATTCTTGTCCAATTAGGGTTTTTAACCAATCTTGTGCATCCAATAAGTTCATTTGTGTCTTTGGGTGAACATTTAGGTCATTTTCGTCCTTCCTAGGCTTATTATTGTCCAATTAGGGTTTCTAACCAATCTTGTGCATCCAATAGGTGTGTTTAGTCATTTGATGAACATTTAGGTTATTTTCGTCCTCCCTAGGCTTATTCTTGTCCAATTAGGGTTTTTAACCAATCTTGTGCATCCAATAAGTTCATTTGTGTCATTGGATTAACATTTAGGTCATTTTCGTCCTCCCTAGGCTTATTCTTGTCCAATTAGGGTTTCTAACCAATCTTGTGCATCCAATAGGTGTGTTTGTGTCATTGGATGAACATTTAGGTCATTTTCGTCCCCGCTAGGCTTATTCTTGTCCAATTAGGGTTTTTAACCAATCTTGTGCATCCAATAAGTTCATTTGTGTCATTGGGTGAACATTTAGGTCATTTTCGTCCTCCCTAGGCTTATTCTTGTCCAATTAGGGTTTCTAACCAATCTTGTGCATCCAATAGGTGTGTTTAGTCATTTGATGAACATTTAGGTTATTTTCGTCCTCCCCAGGCTTATTCTTGTCCAATTAGGGTTTCTAACCAATCTTGTGCATCCAATAGGTGTGTTTGTGTCATTGGATGAACATTTAGGTCATTTTCGTCCTCCTTAGGCTTATTCTTGTCCAATTAGGGTTTTTAACCAATCTTGTGGATCCAATAGGTGTGTTTGTGTCATTGGACGAACATTTAGGTCATTTTCGTCCTCCCTAGTCTTATTCTTGTGCAATTAGGGTTTTAAGCAATCTTGTGCTTCCAATAAGTTCATTTGTGTCATTGGATGAATATTTAGGTCATTTTCATCCTCCCTAGGCATATTCTTGTCCAATTAGGGTTTCTAACCAATCTTGTGCATCCAATAGGTGTGTTTGTGTCATTGGATGAACATTTAGATCGTTTTCGTCCTCCCTAGTCTTATTCTTGTCCAATTAGGGTTTTAAGCAATCTTGTGCATCCAATAAGTTCATTTGTGTCATTGGATGAATAGTTAGGTCATTTTCGTTCTCCCTAGGCTTATTCTTGTCAAATTAGGGTTTCTAACCAATCTTGTGCATCCAATAGGTGTGATTGTGTCATTGGATGAATATTTAGGTTATTTTTGTCCTCCCTAGCCTTATTCTTGTCCAATTAGGGTTTTTAGCAATCTTGTGCATCCAATAAGTTCATTTGTGTCATTGGATGAATAGTTAGGTCATTTTCGTCCTCCCTAGGCTTATTCTTGTCAAATTAGGGTTTCTAACCAATCGTGTGCATCCAATAGGTGTGTTTGTATCATTGGATGAACATTTAGGTCATTTTCGTCCTCCCTAGGCTTATTCTTGTCCAATTAGGGTTTTTAACCAATCTTGTGCATCCAATAGGTGTGTTTGTGTCATTGGATGAACATTTAGGTCATTTTAGTCCTCCCTAGGCTTATTCTTGTCCAATTAGGGTTTTTAACCAATCTTGTGCATCCAATAAGTTCATTTGTGTCATTGGATTAACATTTAGGTCATTTTCGTCCTCCCTAGGCTTATTCTTGTCCAATTAGGGTTTCTAACCAATCTTGTGCATCCAATAGGTGTGTTTGTGTCATTGGATGAACATTTAGGTCATTTTCGTCCTCCCTAGGCTTATTTTTGTCCAATTAGGGTTTTTAACCAATATTATGCATCCAGTAAGTTAAATTGTGTCATTGGATGAACATTTAGGTCATTTTCATCCTCCCTAGGCTTATTCTTGTCCAATTACAGTTTTTAACCAATCTTGTGCATCCAATAAGTTCATTTGTGTCATTGGATTAACATTTAGGTCATTTTCGTCCTCCCAAGGCTTATTATTGTCCAATTAGGGTTTCTAACCAATCTTGTTCTTCCAATAGGTGTGTTTAGTCATTTGATGAACATTTAGGTTATTTTCGTCCTCCCTAGGCTTATTCTTGTCCAATTAGGGTTTCTAACCAATCTTGTGCATCCAATAAGTTCATTTGTGTCATTGGATGAACATTTAGGTCATTTTCGTCCTCCCTAGGCATATTCTTGTCCAATTAGGGTTTTTAACCAATCTTGTGCATCCAATAGGTGTGTTTGTGTCATTGGATGAACATTTAGGTCATTTTCGTCCTCCCTAGTCTTATTCTTGTCCTATTAGGGTTTTAAGCAATCTTGTGCTTCCTATAAGTTCATTTGTGTCATTGGATGAATAGTTAGGTCATTTTCGTTCTCCCTAGGCTTATTCTTGTCAAATTAGGGTTTCTAACCAATCTTGTGAATCCAATAGGTGTGTTTGTGTCATTGGATGAACATTTAGGTCATTTTCGTCCTCCCTAGTCTTATTCTTGTCCAATTAGGGTTTTAAGCATTCTTGTGCTTCCAATAAGTTCATTTGTGTCATTGGATGAATATTTAGGTCATTTTCATCCTCCCTAGGCATATTCTTGTCCAATTAGGGTTTCTAACCAATCTTGTGCATCCAATAGGTGTGTTTCATTGGATGAACATTTAGTTCATTTTCGTCCTCCCTAGTCTTATTCTTGTCCAATTAGGGTTTTAAGCAACCTTGTGCATCCAATAAGTTCATTTGTGTCATTGGATGAATAGTTAGGTCATTTTCGTCCTCCCTAGGCTTATTCTTGTCCAATTAGGGTTTCTAAACAATCTTGTGCATCAAATAGGTGTGTTTGTGTCATTGGATGAACATTTAGGTCATTTTCGTCCTCCCTAGGCTTATTCTTGTCCAATTAGGGTTTTTAACAAATCTTTTGCATCCAATAGGTGTGTTTGTGTCATTGTATGAACATTTAAGTCATCTTCGTCGTCCCTAGGCTTATTCTTGTCCAATTAGGGTTTCTAACCAATCTTGTGCATCCAATAGGTGTGTTTGTGTCATTGGATGAACATTTAGGTCATTTTCGTCCTCCCTAGGCTTATTCTTGTCCAATTAGGGTTTTTAACCAATCTTGTGCATCCAATAAGTTCATTTGTGTCATTGGGTGAACATTTAGGTCATTTTCGTCCTCCCCAGGCTTATTCTTGTCCAATTAGGGTTTCTAACCAATCTTGTGCATCCAATAGGTGTGTTTAGTCATTTGATGAACATTTAGGTTATTTTCGTCCTCCCTAGGCTTATTCTTGTCCAATTAGGAGTTTTAACCAATCTTGTGCATCCAATAAGTTCATTTGTGTCATTGGATGAACATTTAGGTCATTTTCGTCCTCCCTAGGCTTATTCTTGTCTAATTAGGGTTTTTAACCAATCTTGTGCATCCAATAGGTGTGTTTGTGTCATTGGATGAACATTTAGGTCATTTTCGTCCTCCCTAGGCTTATTCTTGTCCAATTAGGGTTTTTAACCAATCTTGTGCATCCAATAAGTTCATTTGTGTCATTGGATTAACATTTAGGTCATTTTCGTCCTTCCTAGGCTTATTCTTGTCCAATTAGGGTTTCTAACCAATCTTGTGCATCCAATAGGTGTGTTTGTGTCATTGGATGAACATTTAGGTCATTTTCGTCCTCCCTAGTCTTATTCTTGTCCAATTAGGGTTTTAAGCAATCTTGTGCGTCCAATAAGTTCATTTATGTCATTGGATGAACATTTAGGTCATTTTCGTCCTTCATTGGCTTATTCTTGTCCAATTAGGGTTTCTAACCAATCTTGTGCATCCAATAGGTGTGTTTGTGTCATTGGATTAACATTTAGGTCATTTTCGTCCTCCCTAGGCTTATTCTTGTCCAATTAGGGTTTTTAACCAATCTTGTGCATCCAATAAGTTTATTTGTGTCATTGGATGAACATTTAGGTCATTTCCGTCCTCCCTAGGCTTATTCTTGTCCAATTAGGGTTTCTAACCAATCTTGTGCATCCAATAGGTGTGTTTGTGTCATTGGATGAACATTTAGGTCATTTTCGTCCTCCCTAGTCTTATTCTTGTCCAATTAGGGTTTTAAGCAATCTTGTGCATCCAATAAGTTCATTTGTGTCATTGGATGAATATTTACGTCATTTTCATCCTCCCTAGGCTTATTCTTGTCCAATTAGGGTTTCTAACCAATCTTGTGCATCCAATAGGTGTGTTTGTGTCATTGGATGAACATTTAGGTCATTTTCGTCCTCCCTAGTCTTATTCTTGTCCAATTAGGATTTTAAGCAATCTTGTGCATCCAATAAGTTTATTTGTGTCATTGGATGAATATTTAGGTCATTTTCGTCCTCCCTAGGCTTATTCTTGTCCAATTATGGTGTCTAACCAATCTTGTGCATCCAATAGGTGTGTTTGTGTCATTGGACGAACATTTAGGTCATTTTCGTCCTCCCTATGCTTATTCTTGTCCAATTAGGGTTTTTTAACCAATCTTTTGCATCCAATAAGTTCATTTGTGTCATTGGATTAACATTTAGGTCATTTTCGTCCTCCCTAGGCTTATTCTTGTCCAATTAGGGTTTCTAACCAATCTTGTGCATCCAATAGGTGTGTTTGTGTCATTGGATGAACATTTAGGTCATTTTCGTCCTCCCTAGGCTTATTTTTGTCCAATTAGGGTTTTTAATCAATCTTGTGCATCCAATAAGTTCATTTGTGTCAATGGATTAACATTTAGGTCATTTTCGTCCTCCCTAGGCTTATTCTTGTCCAATTTGGGTTTTTAACCAATCTTGTGCATCCAATAGGTGTGTTTGTGTCATTGGATGAACATTTAGGTCATTTTCGTCCTCCCTAGGCTTATTCTTGTCCAATTAGGGTTTCTAAACAATCTTGTGCATCCAATAGGTGTGTTTGTGTCATTGGATGAACATTTAGGTCATTTTCGTCCTCCCTAAGCTTATTCTTGTCCAATTAGGGTTTCTAACCAATCTTGTGCTTCAAATAAGTTCATTTGTGTCATTGGATTAACATTTAGGTCATTTTCGTCCTCCCTAGGCTTATTCTTGTCCAATTAGGGTTTCTAACCAATCTTGTGCATCCAATAGGTGTGTTTGTGTCATTGGATGAACATTTAGGTCATTTTCGTCCTCCCTAGGCTTATTCTCTTCCAATTAGGGTTTTTAACCAATCTTGTGCATCCAATAAGTTCATTTGTGTCATTGGATTAACATTTAGGTCATTTTCGTCCTCCCTAGGCTTATTCTTGTCCAATTAGGGTTTCTAACCAATCTTGTGCATCCAATAGGTGTGTTTGTTTCATTGGATTAACATTTAGGTCATTTTCGTCCTCCCTAGGCTTATTCTTGTCCAATTAGGGTTTTTAACCAATCTTGTGCATCCAATAAGTTCATTTGTGTCATTGGATTAACATTTAGGTCATTTTCGTCCTCCCTAGGCTTATTCTTGTCCAATTAGGGTTTTTAACCAATCTTGTGCATCCAATAAGTTCATTTGTGTCATTGGATGAATAATTAGGTCATTTTCGTCCACCCTAAGCTTATTCTTGTCCAATTAGGGTTTTTAACCAATCTTATGCATCCAATAAGTTCATTTGTGTCATTGGATGAACATTTAGGTCATTTTCGTCCTCCCTAGGCTTATTCTTGTCCAATTAGGGTTTTTAACCAATCTTGTGCATCCAATAAGTTCATTTGTGTCATTGGATGCACATTTAGGTCATTTTCGTCCTCCCTAGTCTTATTCTTGTCCAATTAGCATTTCAAGCAATCTTGTGCATCCAATATGTGTGTTTGTGTCATTGGATGAACATTTAGGTCATTTTCGTCCTCCCTAGTCTTATTCTTGTCCTATTAGGATTTTTATGCAATCTTGTGCATCCAATAGGTGTGTTTCTGTCATTGGACGAACATTTAGGTCATTTTCGCCCTCCCTAGGCTTATTCTTGTCCAATTTGGGTTTTTAACCAATCTTGTGCATCCAATAAGTTCATTTGTGTCATTGGATGAACATTTAGGTCATTTTCGTCCTCCCTAGGCTTATTCTTGTCCAATTAGGGTTTTTAACCAATCTTGTGCATCCAATAAGTTCATTTGTGTCATTGGATGAACATTTAGGTCATTTTTGTCCACCCAAGGCTTATTCTTGTCCAATTAGGGTTTTTATCCAATCTTGTGCATCCAATAAGTTCATTTGTGTCATTGGATAAACATTTAGGTCATTTTCGAACTCTCTAGGCTTAATCTTGTCCAATTAGGGTTTTTAACCAATCTTATGCATCCAATAAGTTCATTTGTGTCATTGGATGAACATTTAGGTCATTTTCGTCCTCCCTAGGCTTATTCTTGTCCAATTAGGGTTTTTAACCAATCTTGTGCATCCAATAAGTTCATTTGTGTCATTGGATGAACATTTAGGTCATTTTCGTCCTCCCTAGGCTTATTCTTGTTCAATTAGGGATTCTAAACAATCTTGTGCATCCAATAGGTGTGTTTGTGTCATTGGATGAACATTTAGGTCTTTTTCGTCCTCCCTAGGCTTATTCTTGTCCAATGAGGGTTTTTAACCAATCTTGTGCATCCAATAAGTTCATTTGTGTCATTGGATTAACATTTAGGTCATTTTCGTCCTCCCTAGGCTTATTCTTGTCCAATTAGGGTTTCTAACCAATCTTGTGCATCCAATAGGTGTGTTTGTGTCATTGGATGAACATTTAGGTCATTTTCGTCCTCCCTAGGCTTATTCTTGTCCAATTAGGGTTTTTAACCAATCTTGTGCATCCAATAAATTCATTTGTGTCATTGGGTGAACATTTAGGTCATTTTCGTCCTCCCTAGGCTTATTCTTGTCCAATTAGGGTTTCTAACCAATCTTGTGCATCCAATAGGTGTGTTTAGTCATTTGATGAACATTTAGGTTATTTTCGTCCTCCCTAGGCTTATTCTTGTCCAATTAGGGTTTTTAACCAATCTTGTGCATCCAATAAGTTCATTTGTGTCATTGGATTAACATTTAGGTCATTTTCGTCCTCCCTAGGCTTATTCTTGTCCAATTAGGGTTTCTAACCAATCTTGTGCATCCAATAGGTGTGTTTGTGTTATTGGATGAACATTTAGGTCATTTTCATCCTCCCTAGACTTATTCTTTTCCAATTAGGGTTTTTAACCAATCTTGTGCATCCAATAAGTTCATTTGTGTCATTGGATGAATAGTTAGGTCATTTTTGTCCTCCCTAGGCTTATTCTTGTCAAATTAGGGTTTCTAATCAATCGTGTGCATCCAATAGGTGTGTTCGTGTCATTGGATGAACATTTAGGTCATTTTCGTCCTCCCTAGGCATATTCTTGTCCAATTAGGGTTTCTAACCAATCTTGTGCATCCAATAGGTGTGTTTGTGTCATTGGATGAACATTTAGGTCATTTTCGTCCTCCCTAGGCTTATTCTTGTCCAATTAGGGTTTTTAAACAATCTTGTGCATCCAATAAGTTCATTTGTGTCATTGGGTGAACATTTAGGTCATTTTCGTCCTCCCTAGGCTTATTCTTGTCCAATTATGGTTTCTAACCAATCTTGTGCATCCAATAGGTGTGTTTGTGTCATTGGATGAACATTTAGGTCATTTTCGTCCTCCGTAGGCTTATTCTTGTCCAATTAGGGTTTCTAACCAATCTTGTGCATCCAATAGGTGTGTTTAGTCATTTGATGAACATTTAGGTTATTTTCGTCCTCCCCAGGCTTATTCTTGTCCAAGTAGGGTTTCTAACCAATCCTGTGCATCCAGTAGGTGTGATTGTGTCATTGGATGAATATTTAGGTTATTTTTGTCCTCCCTAGCCTTATTCTTGTCCAATTAGGGTTTTAAGCAATCTTGTGCATCCAATAAGTTCATTTGTGTCATTGGATGAATAGTTAGGTCATTTTCGTCATCCCTAGGCTTATTCTTGTCAAATTAGGGTTTCTAACCAATCGTGTGCATCCAATAGGTGTGTTTGTGTCATTGGATGAACATTTAGGTCATTTTCGTCCTCCCTAGGCTTATTCTTGTCCAATTAGGGTTTTTAACCAATATTGTGCATCCAATAGGTGTGTTTGTGTCATTGGATGAACATTTAGGTCATTTTCGTCCTCTCAGGCTTATTCTTGTCCAATTAGGGTTTTTAACCAATCTTGTGCATCCAATAAGTTCATTTGTGTCATTGGATTAACATTTAGGTCATTTTCGTCCTCCCTAGGCTTATTTTTGTCCAATTAGGGTTTCTAACCAATCTTGTGCATCCAATAGGTGTGTTTGTGTCATTTGATGAACATTTAGGTCATTTTCGTCCTCCCTAGGCTTATTCTTGTCCAATTAGGGTTTTTAACCAATCTTGTGCATCCAATAAGTTCATTTGTGTCATTGGATGAACATTTAGGTCATTTTCGTCCTCCCAAGGCTTATTCTTGTCCAATTAGGGTTTCTAACCAATCTTGTGCATCCAATAGGTGTGTTTGTGTCATTGGAAGAACATTTAGGTCATTTTCGTCCTCCCTAGTCTTATTCTTGTCCAATTAGGGTTTTTAACCAATCTTGTGCATCCAATAAGTTCATTAGTGTCATTGGATGAACATTTAGGTCATTTTCGTCCTCCCTAGGCTTATTCTTGTCCAATTAGGGTTTTTAACCAATCTTGTGCATCCAATAGGTGTGTTTGTGTCATTGGATGAACATTTAGGTCATTTTCATCCTCCCTAGGCTTATTCTTGTCCAATTAGGGTTTTTAACCAATCTTGTGCATCCAATAAGTTCATTAGTGTCGTTGGATGAACATTTAGGTCATTTTCGTCCTCCCTAGGCTTATTCTTGTCCAATTAGGGTTTTTAACCAATCTTGTGCATCCAATAGGTGTGTTTGTGTCATTGGATGAACATTTAGGTCATTTTCATCCTCCCTAGGCTTATTCTTGTCCAATTAGGGTTTTTAACCAATCTTGTGCATCCAATAAGTTCATTTGTGTCATTGGGTGAACATTTATGTCATTTTCGTCCTCCCTAGGCTTATTCTTGTCCAATTAGGGTTTCTAACCAATCTTGTGCATCCAATAGGTGTGTTTGTGTCATTGGATGAACATTTAGGTCATTTTCGTCCTCCCTAGGCTTATTCTTGTCCAATTAGGGTTTTTAACCAATCTTGTGCATCCAATAGGTGTGTTTGTGTCATTGGATGAACATTTAGGTCATTGTCGTCCTCCCTAGGCTTATTCTTGTCTAATTAGAGTATCTAACCAATCTTCAGCATCCAATAGGTGTGTTTGTGTCATTGGATGAACATTTAGGTCATTTTCGTCCTCCTTATGCTTATTCTTGTACAATTAGGGTTTTTAACCAATCTTGTGCATCCAATAGGTGTGTTTGTGTCATTGGATGAACATTTAGGTCATTTTCGTCCTCCCTAGGCTTATTCTTGTCCAATTAGGGTTTTTAACCAATCTTGTGCATCCAATAAGTTCATTTGTGTCATTGGGTGAACATTTAGGTCATTTTCGTCCTCCCTAGGCTTATTCTTGTTCAATTAGGGTTTCCAACCAATCTTGTGCATCCAATAGGTGTGTTTAGTCATTTGATGAACATTTAGGTCATTTTTGTCCTCCCCAGGCTTATTCTTGTCCAATTAGGGTTTCTAACCAATCTTGTGCATCCAATAGGTGTGTTTGTGTCATTGGATGAACATTTAGGTCATTTTCGTCCTCCCTATGCTTATTCTTGAACAATTAGGGTTTCTAACCAATCTTGTGCATCCAATAGGTGTGTTTGTGTCATTGGATGAACATTTAGGTCATTTTCGTCCTCCCTAGTCTTATTCTTGTCCAATTAGGGTTTTAAGCAATCTTGTGCTTCCAATAAGTTCATTTGTGTCATTGGATGAATAGTTAGGTCATTTTCGTTCTCCCTAGGCTTATTCTTGTCAAATTAGGGTTTCTAACCAATCTTGTGAATCCAATAGGTGTGTTTGTGTCATTGGATGAACATTTAGGTCATTTTCGTCCTCCCTAGTCTTATTCTTGTCCAATTAGGGTTTTAAGCAATCTTGTGCATCCAATAAGTTCATTTGTGTCATTGGATGAATACTTAGGTCATTTTCGTTCTCCCTAGGCTTATTCTTGTCAAATTAGGGTTTCTAACCAATCTTGTGCATCCAATAGGTGTGTTTGTGTCATTGGATGAACATTTAGGTCATTTTCGTCCTCCCTAGTCTTATTCTTGTCCAATTAGGGTTTTAAGCAATCTTGTGCTTCCAATAAGTTCATTTGTGTCATTGGATGAATATTTAGGTCATTTTCATCCTCCCTTGGCATATTCTTGTCCAATTAGGGTTTCTAACCAATCTTGTGCATCCAATAGGTGTGTTTGTGTCATTGGATGAACATTTAGGTCATTTTCGTCCTCCCTAGTCTTATTCATGTCCAATTAGGGTTTTAAGCAATCTTGTGCATCCAATAAGTTCATTTGTGTCATTGGATGAATAGTTAGGTCATTTTCGTCCTCCCTATGCTTATTCTTGTCAAATTAGGGTTTCTAACCAATCTTGTGCATCCAATAGGTGTGTTTGTGTCATTGGATGAACATTTAGGTTATTTTCGTCCTCCCTAGTCTTATTCTTGTCAAAGTAGGGTTTTGAGCAATCTTGTGCATCCAATAAGTTCATTTGTGTCATTGGATTAACAATTAGGTCATTTTCGTCCTCCCTAGGCTTATTCTTGTTTAATTAGGGTTTCTAACCAATCTTGTGCATCCAATAGGTGTGTTTGTGTCATTGGATGAACATTTAGGTCATTTTCGTCCTCCCTAGGCTTATTCTTGTCCAATTAGGGTTTTTAACCAATCTTGTGCATCCAATAAGTTCAATTGTGTCATTGGATGAACATTTAGGTCATTTTCGTCCTCCATAGGCTTATTCTTGTCCAATTAGGGTTTCTAACCAATCTTGTGCATCCAATTGGTGTGTTTGTGTCATTGGATGAACATTTAGGTCATTTTCGTCCTCCATAGGCTTATTCTTGTCCAATTAGGGTTTTTAACCAATCTTGTGCATCCAATAAGTTCATTTGTGTCATTGGATTAACATTTAGGTCATTTTCGTCCTCCCTAGGCTTATTCTTGTCCAATTAGGGTTTCTAACCAATCTTGTGCATCCAATAGGTGTGTTTGTGTCATTGGATGAACATTTAGGTCATTTTCGTCCTCCCTAGGCTTATTCTTGTCCAATTAGGGTTTTTAACCAATCTTGTGCATCCAATAAGTTCATTTGTGTCTTTGGGTGAACATTTAGGTCATTTTCGTCCTTCCTAGGCTTATTATTGTCCAATTAGGGTTTCTAACCAATCTTGTGCATCCAATAGGTGTGTTTAGTCATTTGATGAACATTTAGGTTATTTTCGTCCTCCCTAGGCTTATTCTTGTCCAATTAGGGTTTTTAACCAATCTTGTGCATCCAATAAGTTCATTTGTGTCATTGGATTAACATTTAGGTCATTTTCGTCCTCCCTAGGCTTATTCTTGTCCAATTAGGGTTTCTAACCAATCTTGTGCATCCAATAGGTGTGTTTGTGTCATTGGATGAACATTTAGGTCATTTTCGTCCTCCCTAGGCTTATTTTTGTCCATTTAGGGTTTTTAACCAATCTTGTGCATCCAATAAGTTCAATTGTGTCATTGGATGAACATTTAGGTCATTTTCGTCCTCCCTAGGCTTATTCTTGTCCAATTACGGTTTTTAACCAATCTTGTGCATCCAATAGGTGTGTTTGTGTCATTGGATGAACATTTAGGTCATTTTCGTCCTCCCTAGTCTTATTCTTGTCCAATTAGGGTTTTAAGCAATCTTGTGCATCCAATAAGTTCATTTGTGTCATTGGATTAACATTTAGGTCATTTTCGTCCTCCTTAGGTTTATTCTTGTCCAATTAGGGTTTCTAACCAATCTTGTTCATCCAATAGGTGTGTTTAGTCAATTGATGAACATTTAGGTTATTTTCGTCCTCCCTAGGCTTATTCTTGTCCAATTAGGGTTTTTAACCAATCTTGTGCATCCAATAAGTTCATTTGTGTCATTGGATGAATATTTAGGTCATTTTCATCCTCCCTAGGCATATTCTTGTCCAATTAGGGTTTCTAACCAATCTTGTGCATCCAATAGGTGTGTTTGTGTCATTGGATGAACATTTAGGTCATTTTCGTCCTCCCTAGTCTTATTCTTGTCCAATTAGGGTTTTAAGCAATCTTGTGCATCCAATAAGTTCATTTGTGTCATTGGATGAATTGTTAGGTCATTTTCGTCCTCCCTAGGCTTATTCTTGTCCAATTAGGGTTTCTAAACAATCTTGTGCATCCAATAGGTGTGTTTGTGTCATTGGATGAACATTTAGGTCATTTTCGTCCTCCCTAGGCTTATTCTTGTCCAATTAGGGTTTTTAACCAATCTTGTGCATCCAATAGGTGTGTTTGTGTCATTGGATGAACATTTAGGTCATTTTCGTCTTCCCTAGGCTTATTCTTGTCCAATTAGGGTTTTTAACCAATCTTGTGCATCCAATATGTTCATTTGTGTCATTGGATGAACATTTTTGTCATTTTCGTCCTCCCTAGGCTTATTCTTGTCCAATTAGGGTTTCTAAACAATCTTGTGCATCCAATAGGTGTGTTTGTGTCATTGGATGAACATTTAGGTCATTTTCGTCTTCCCTAGGCTTATTCTTGTCCAATTAGGGTTTTTAACCAATCTTGTGCATCCAATATGTTCATTTGTGTCATTGGATGAACATTTAGATCATTTTCGTCCTCCCTAGGCTTATTCTTGTCCAATTATGTTTTCTAAACAATCTTGTGCATCCAATAGGTGTGTTTGTGTCATTGGATGAACATTTAGGTCATTTTTGTCCTCCCTAGGCTTATTCTTGTCCAATTAGGGTTTTTAACCAATCTTGTGCATCCAATAAATTCATTTGTGTCATTGGATTAACATTTAGGTCATTTTCGTCCTCCCTAGGCTTATTCTTGTCCAATTAGGGTTTTTAACCAATCTTGTGCATCCAATAGGTGTGTTTGTGTCATTGGATGAACATTTAGGTCATTTTCGTCCTCCCTAGGCTTATTCTTGTCCAATTAGGGTTTCTAACCAATCTTGTGCATCCAATAAGTTTATTTGTGTCATTGGATGAACATTTAGGTCATTTTCGTCCTCCCTGGGCTTATTCTTGTCCAATTAGGGTTTTTAACCAATCTTGTGCATCCAATATGTTCATTTGTGTCATTGGATGAACATTTAAGTCATTTTCGTCCTCCGTAGGCTTATTCTTGTCGAATTAGGGTTTCTAACCAATCTTGTGCATCCAATAGGTGTGTTTGTGTCATTGGATGAACATTTAGGTCATTTTCGTCCTCCCTAGGCTTATTCTTGTCCAATTAGGGTTTTTAACCAATCTTGTGCATCCAATAAGTTCATTTGTGTCATTGGATGAACATTTAGGTCATTTTCGTCCTCCCTAGGCTTATTCTTGTCCAATTAGGGTTTTTAACCAATCTTGTGCATCCAATAAGTTCATTCGTGTCATTGGATGAACATTTAGGTCATTTTCGTCCTCCCTAAGCTTATTCTTGTCCAATTAGGGTTTTTAACCAATCTTGTGCATCCAATAAGTTCATTTGTGTCATTGGATGAACATTTAGGTCATTTTCGTCCTCCCTAAGCTTATTCTTGTCGAATTAGGGTTTTTAACCAATCTTGTGCCTCCAATAAGTTCATTTGTGTCATTGGATTAACATTTAGGTCATTTTCGTCCTTCCTAGGCTTATTCTTGACCAATTAGGGTTTTTAACAAATCTTGTGCATCCAATAAGTTCATTTGTGTCATTGGATTAACATTTAGGTCATTTTCGTCCTCCCTAGGCTTATTCTTGTCCAATTAGGGTTCTTAACCAATCTTGTGCCTCCAATAAGTTCATTTGTGTCATTGGATTAACATTTAGGTCATTTTCGTCCTTCCTAGGCTTATTCTTGACCCATTAGGGTTTTTAACCTATCTTGTGCATCCAATAAGTTCATTTGTGTCATTGGATTAACATTTAGGTCATTTTCGTCCTCCCTAGGCTTATTCTTGTCCAATTAGGGTTTCTAACCAATCTTGTGCATCCAATAGGTGTGTTTGTGTCATTGGATGAACATTTAGGTCATTTTCGTCCTCCCTAGTCTTATTCTTGTCCAATTAGTGTTTTAAGCAATCTTGTGCATCCAATAAGTTCATTTGTGTCATTGGATGAATAGTTAGGTCATTTTCGTCCTCCCTAGGCTTATTCTTGTCCAATTAGGGTTTCTAAACAATCTTGTGCATCCAATTGGTGTGTTTGTGTCATTGGATGAACATTTAGGTCATTTTCGTGCTCCCTAGGCTTATTCTTGTCCAATTAGGGTTTTTAACCAATCTTGTGCATCCAATAAGTTCATTTGTGTCATTGGATTAACATTTAGGTCATTTTCGTCCTCCCTAGGCTTATTCTTGTCCAATTAGGGTTTCTAACCAATCTTGTGCATCCAATAGGTGTGTTTGTGTCATTGGATGAACATTTAGGTCATTTTCGTCCTCCGTAGTCTTATTCTTGTCCAATTAGGGTTTTAAGCAATCTTGTGCATCCAATAAGTTCATTTGTGTCATTGGATGAATTGTTAGGTCATTTTCGTCCTCCCTAGGCTTATTCTTGTCCAATTAGGGTTTCTAAACAATCTTGTGCATCCAATAGGTGTGTTTGTGTCATTGGATGAACATTTAGGTCATTTTGGTCCTCCCTAGGCTTATTCTTGTCCAATTAGGGTTTTTAACCTATCTTGTGCATCCAATAGGTATGTTTGTGTCATTGGATGAACATTTAGGTCATTGTCGTCCTCCCTAGGCTTATTCTTGTCCAATTAGGGTTTCTAACCAATCTTCAGCATCCAATAGGTGTGTTTGTGTCATTGCATGAACATTTAGGTCATTTTCGTCCTCCCTATGCTTATTCTTGTAAAATTAGGGTTTTTAACCAATCTTGTGCATCCAATAGGTGTGTTTGTGTCATTGGATGAACATTTAGGTCATTTTCGTCCTCCCTAGGCTTATTCTTGTCCAATTAGGGTTTTTAACCAATCTTGTCCATCCAATAAGTTCATTTGTGTCATTGGGTGAACATTTAGGTCATTTTCGTCCTCCCAAGGTTTATTCTTGTCCAATTAGGGTTTCTAACCAATCTTGTGCATCCAATAGGTGTGTTTAGTCATTTGATGAACATTTAGGTCATTTTCGTCCTCCCCAGGCTTATTCTTATCCAATTAGGGTTTCTAACCAATCTTGTGCATCCAATAGGTGTGTTTGTGTCATTGGATGAACATTTAGGTCATTTTCGTCCTCCCTGTGCTTATTCTAGAACAATTAGGGTTTCTAACCAATCTTGTGCATCCAATAGGTGTGTTTGTGTCATTGGATGATAGGTTATTTTCGTCCCCCTAGTCTTATTCTTGTCCAATTAGGGTTTTAAGCAATCTTGTGCATCCAATAAGTTCATTTGTGTCATTGGATGAATAGTTAAGTCATTTTCGTCCTCCCTAGGCTTATTCTTGTCAAATTAGGGTTTCTAACCAATCGTGTGCATCCAATAGGTGTGTTTGTGTCATTGGATGAACATTTAGGTCATTTTCGTCCTCCCTAGGCTTATTCTTGTCCAATTAGGGTTTTTAACCAATCTTGTGCATCCAATAGGTGTGTTTGTGTCATTGGATGAACATTTAGGTCATTTTCGTCCTCCCTAGGCTTATTCTTGTCTAATTAGGGTTTTTAACCAATCTTGTGCATCCTATAAGTTCATTTGTGTCATTGGGTGAACATTTAGGTCATTTTCGTCCTCCCTAGGCTTATTCTTGTCCAATTAGGGTTTCTAACGAATGTTGTGCATCCAATAGATGTATTTAGTCATTTGATGAACATTTAGGTCATTTTCGTCCTCCCTAGGCTTATTCTTGTCCAATTAGGGTTTTTAACCAATCTTGTGCATCCAATAAGTTCAATTGTGTCATTGGATGAACATTTAGGTCATTTTCGTCCTCCCTAGGCTTATTCTTGTCCAATTAGGGTTTTTAACCAATCTTGTGCATCCAATAAGTTCATTTGTGTCATTGGATGAACATTTAGGTCATTTTCGTCCTCCCAAGGCTTATTCTTGTCCAATTAGGGTTTCTTACCAATCTTGTGCATCCAATAGGTGTGTTTGTGTCATTGGATGAACATTTAGGTCATTTTCGTTCTCCCTAGTCTTATTCCTGTCCAATTAAGGTTTTAAGCAATCTTGTGCTTCGAATAAGTTCATTTGTGTCATTGGATGAATATTTAGGTCATTTTCATCCTCCCTAGGCATATTCTTGTCCAATTAGGGTTTCTAACCAATCTTGTGCATCCAATAGGTGTGTTTGTGTCATTGGATGAACATTTAGGTCATTTTCGTCCTCCCTAGTCTTATTCTTGTCCAATTAGGGTTTTAAGCAATCTTGTGCATCCACTAAGTTCATTTGTGTCATTGGATGAATAGTTAGGTCATTTTCGTCCTCCCTAGGCTTATTCTTGTCCAATTAGGGTTTCTAAACAATCTTGTGCATCCAATAGGTGTGTTTGTGTCATTGGATGAACATTTAGGTCATTTTCGTCCTCCGTAGGCTTATTCTTGTCCAATTAGGGTTTTTAACCAATCTTGTGCATCCAATAAGTTCACTTGTGTCATTGGATGAATAGTTAGGTCATTTTCGTCCTCCCTAGACCTATTCTTATCAAATTAGGGTTTCTAACCAATAGTGTGCATCCAATAGGTGTGTTTGTGTCATTGGATGAACATTTAGGTCATTTTCGTCCTCCCTAGGCTTATTTTTGTCCAATTTGGGTTTCTAACCAATCTTGTGCATCCAATAGGTGTGTTTGTGTCATTGGATGAACATTTAGGTCATTTTCGTCCTCCCTAGGCTTATTCTTGTCCAATTAGGGTTTTTAACCAATCTTGTGCATCCAATAGGTGTGTTTGTGTCATTGGATGAACATTTAGGTCATTTTCGTCCTCCTTATGCTTATTCTTGTCCAATTAGGGTTTTTAACCAATCTTGTGGATCCAATAAGTTCATTTGTGTCATTGGATGAACATTTAGGTCATTTTCGTCCTCCCTAGGCTTATTCTTGTCCAATTAGGGTTTTTAACCAATCTTGTGCATCCAATAGGTGTGTTTGTGTCATTGGATGAACATTTAGGTCATTTTCGTCCTCCCTCGGCTTATTCTTGTCCAATTAGGGTTTTTTACCAATCTTGTGCATCCAATAAGTTCATTTGTGTCATTGGATTAACATTTAGGTCATTTTCGTCCTTCCTAGGCTTATTCTTGTCCAATTACGGTTTCTAACCAATCTTGTGCATCCAATAGGTGTGTTTGTGTCATTGGATGAACATTTAGGTCATTTTCGTCCTCCCTAGGCTTATTCTTGTCCAATTAGGGTTTTTAACCAATCTTGTGCATCCAATAAGTTCATTTGTGTCATTGGATGAACGTTTAGGTCATTTTCGTCCTCCAAAGGCTTATTCTTGTCCAATTAGGGTTTCTAACCAATCTTGTGCATCCAATAGGTGTGTTTGTGTCATTGGATGAACATTTAGGTCATTTTCGTCCTCCCTAGGCTTATTCTTGTCCAATTAGGGTTTTTAACCAATCTTGTGCATCCAATAAGTTCATTTGTGTCATTGGATGAACATTTAGGTCATTTTCGTCCTCCCAAGGCTTATTCTTGTCGAATTAGGGTTTCTAACCAATCTTGTGCATCCAATAGGTGTGTTTGTGTCATTGGATGAACATTTAGGTCATTTTCGTCCTCCCTAGTCTTATTCTTGTCCAATTAGGGTTTTAAGCAATCTTTTGCATCCAATAAGTTCATTTGTGTCATTGGATGAATATTTAGGTCATTTTCATCCTCCCTAGGCATATTCTTGTCCAATTAGGGTTTCTAACCAATCTTGTGCATCCAATAGGTGTGTTTGTGTCATTGGATGAACATTTAGGTCATTTTCGTCCTCCCTAGTCTTATTCTTGTCCAATTAGGGTTTTAAGCAATCTTGTGCATCCAATAAGTTCATTTGTGATAAGGATCTCAAGAGAAACATTTAGGTCATTTTCTCCAGAACCAGGCTCTGATACCACATGATATGATCTTACTAGTCATGGTTTACTTTAAGGATCGTTCTAGGTTGGAAACTTACAAATTTGAGTGAAAATCCCGTAAAGCTGCAGAATGCGATAAACGGCGCTGCAAAACTCCGATTCGGCCGATTCCAAAACGAGGTGAAAGATGACGTTATGAAACGCAAGTTAGGCTTTAGAATCACCGAAAACCAATATATAGAACTCAAGATATGAACGCAGGTTACTGATCACGAAAATTGGAAGAATTGGAGTATTAGGGTTTAATGTAAAGGAAACTCAATATTATAATTCAACAAACGAATCAAGAACATAATGGCGCCACAATCTAGGGATTGATAAGCCAAAAAGAACGCCACAAGGATTAACAACCTTGATAAGTTCAAAGTGAATTCTTTCAAGAACTCTAGAGAGCAAAGCCTCACAAAAATTAATATTCAAAATCTGCCCTCCATGAGGTTACAAATCCTTATTTATACTAAGTCTATCTCTAAACCTAAACGGGTCATAAGTGACACCATTCTCTAGGGCCCATATGGGTCTTACATCTTATTTCTTTTTTTAACATAAACTTAATGTAAGGAAGTAAAGTATCTTCACTTACACATAACAAAAACTAAATCAATAATAAAACTATTACAATTCCAAATCAAAGCAAACTAAGAATTAATACAAACCAAATTAAAATAAATAAAGTTTATGCTAATTTATTAAAATATGAATCATCTTCATGCTCTTGAGATCCTTATCACTTGTGCATCCAATAAGTTCATTTGTGTCATTGGGTGAACATTTAGGTCATTTTCGTCCTCCCTAGGCTTATTCTTGTCCATTTAGGGTTTCTAACCAATCTTGTGCATCCAATAGGTGTGTTTAGTCATTTGATGAACATTTAGGTTATTTTCGTCCTCCCTAGGCTTATTCTTGTCCAATTAGGGTTTTTAACCAATCTTGTGCATCCAATAAGTTCATTTGTGTCATTGGATTATCATTTAGGTCATTTTCGTCCTCCCTAGGCTTATTCTTGTCCAATTAGGGTTTCTAACCAATCTTGTGCATCCAATAGGTGTGTTTGTGTCATTGGATGAACATTTAGGTCATTTTCATCCTCCGTAGGCTTATTCTTGTCCAATTAGGGTTTTTAACCAATCTTGTGCATCCAATAAGTTCATTTGTGTCATTGGATGAACATTTAGGTCATTTTCGTCGTCCCAAGGCTTATTCTTGTCCAATTAGGGTTTCTAACCAATCTTGTGCATCCAATAGGTGTGTTTGTGTCATTGGATGAACATTTAGGTCATTTTCGTCCTCCCTAGTCTTATTCTTGTCCAATTAGGGTTTTAAGCAATCTTGTGCATCCAATAAGTTCATTTGTGTCATTGGATTAACATTTAGGTCATTTTCGTCCTCCTTAGGTTTATTCTTGTCCAATTAGGGTTTCTAACCAATCTTGTTCATCCAATAGGTGTGTTTAGTCAATTGATGAACATTTAGGTTATTTTCGTCCTCCCTAGGCTTATTCTTGTCCAATTAGGGTTTTTAACCAATCTTGTGCATCCAATAAGTTCATTTGTGTCATTGGATGAATATTTAGGTCATTTTCATCCTCCCTAGGCATATTCTTGTCCAATTAGGGTTTCTAACCAATCTTGTGCATCCAATAGGTGTGTTTGTGTCATTGGATGAACATTTAGGTCATTTTCGTCCTCCCTAGTCTTATTCTTGTCCAATTAGGGTTTTAAGCAATCTTGTGCATCCAATAAGTTCATTTGTGTCATTGGATGAATTGTTAGGTCATTTTCGTCCTCCCTAGGCTTATTCTTGTCCAATTAGGGTTTCTAAACAATCTTGTGCATCCAATAGGTGTGTTTGTGTCATTGGATGAACATTTAGGTCATTTTCGTCCTCCCTAGGCTTATTCTTGTCCAATTAGGGTTTTTAACCTATCTTGTGCATCCAATAGGTATGTTTGTGTCATTGGATGAACATTTAGGTCATTGTCGTCCTCCCTAGGCTTATTCTTGTCCAATTAGGGTTTCTAACCAATCTTCAGCATCCAATAGGTGTGTTTGTGTCATTGGATGAACATTTAGGTCATTTTCGTCCTCCCTATGCTTATTCTTGTAAAATTAGGGTTTTTAACCAATCTTGTGCATCCAATAGGTGTGTTTGTGTCATTGGATGAACATTTAGGTCATTTTCGTCCTCCCTAGGCTTATTCTTGTCCAATTAGGGTTTTAAGCAATCTTGTGCATCCAATAAGTTCATTTGTGTCATTAGGTGAACATTTAGGTCATTTTCGTCCTCCCAAGGTTTATTCTTGTCCAATTAGGGTTTCTAACCAATCTTGTGCATCCAATAGGTGTGTTTAGTCATTTGATGAACATTTAGGTCATTTTCGTCCTCCCCAGGCTTATTCTTATCCAATTAGGGTTTCTAACCAATCTTGTGCATCCAATAGGTGTGTTTGTGTCATTGGATGAACATTTAGGTCATTTTCGTCCTCCCTATGCTTATTCTTGAACAATTAGGGTTTCTAACCAATCTTGTGCATCCAATAGGTGTGTTTGTGTCATTGGATGAACATTTAGGTTATTTTCGTCCCCCTAGTCTTATTCTTGTCCAATTAGGGTTTTAAGCAATCTTGTGCATCCAATAAGTTCATTTGTGTCATTGGATGAATAGTTAAGTCATTTTCGTCCTCCCTAGGCTTATTCTTGTCAAATTAGGGTTTCTAACCAATCTTGTGCATCCAATAGGTGTGTTTGTGTCATTGGATGAACATGTAGATCATTTTCGTCCTCCCTAGTCTTATTCTTGTCCAATTAGGGTTTTAAGCAATCTTGTGCATCCAATAAGTTCATTTGTGTCATTGGATGAATAGTTAGGTTATTTTCGTCCTCCCTAGGCTTATTCTTGTCAAAGCAGGGTTTCTAACCAATCTTGTGCATCCAATAGGTGTGTTTGTGTCATTGGATGAACATTTAGGTCATTTTCGTCCTCCCTTGGCTTATTCTTGTCCAATTAGGGTTTTTAACCAATCTTGTGAATCCAATAGGTGTGTTTGTGTCATTGGATGAACATTTAGGTCATTTTCGTCCTCCCTAGGCTTATTCTTTTCCAATTAGGGTTTTTAACCAATCTTGTGCATCCAATAAGTTCATTTGTGTCATTGGATTAACATTTAGGTCATTTTCGTCCTCCCTAGGCTTATTCTTGTCCAATTAGGGTTTCTAACCAATCTTGTGCATCCAATAGATGTGTTTGTGTCATTGGATGAACATTTAGGTCATTTTCGTCCTCCCTAAGCTTATTGTTGTCCAATTAGGGTTTTTAACCAATCTTGTGCATCCAATAAGTTCAATTGTGTCATTGGATGAACATTTAGGTCATTTTCGTCCTTCCTAGGCTTATTCTTGTCCAATTAGGGTTTCTAAACAATCTTGTGCATCCAATAGGTGTGTTTGTGTCATTGGATGAACATTTAGATCATTTTCGTCCTCCCTAGGCTTATTCTTGTCCAATTTGGGTTTTTAACCAATCTTGTGCATCCAATAAGTTCATTTCTATCATTGGATTAACATTTAGGTCATTTTCGTCCTCCCTAGGCTTATTCTTGTCCAATTAGGGTTTCTAACCAATCTTGTGCATCCAATAGGTGTGTTTGTGTCATTGGATGAACATTTAGGTCATTTTCGTCCTCCCTAAGCTTATTGTTGTCCAATTAGGGTTTTTAACCAATCTTGTGCATCCAATAAGTTCACTTGTGTCATTGGATTAACATTTAGGTCATTTTCGTCCTCCCTAGGCTTATTCTTGTCCAATTAGGGTTTCTAACCAATCTTGTGCATCCAATAGGTGTGTTTGTGTCATTGGATGAACATTTAGGTCATTTTCGTCCTCCCTACGCTTATTCATGTCCAATTAGGGTTTTTAACCAATCTTGTGCATCCAATAAGTTCATTTGTGTCATTGGATGAACATTTAGGTCATTTTCGTCCTCCTTAGGATTATTCTTGTCAATTAGGGTTTCTAAGCAATCTTGTGCATCCAATAGGTGTGTTTGTGTCGTTGGATGAACATTTAGGTCAATTTCGTCCTCCCTAGTCTTATTCTTGTCCAATTAGTGTTTTAAGCAATCTTGTGCATCCAATAAATTCATTTGTGTCACTGGATGAATATTTAGGTCATTTTCGTCCTCCCTAGGCTTATTCTTGTCCAATTAGGGTTTTTAACCAATCTTGTGCATCCAATAAGTTCGTTTGTAACATTGGATTAACATTTAGGTCATTTTCGTCCTCCCTAGGCTTATTCTTGTCCAATTAGGGTTTCTAACCAATCTTGTGCATCCAATAGGTGTGTTTGTGTCATTGGATGAACATTTAGGTCATTTTCGTCCTCCCTAGGCTTATTCTTGTCCAATTAGGGTTTTTAACCAATCTTGTGCGTCCAGTAAGTTCATTTGTGTCATTGGATTAACATTTAGGTCATTTTCGTCCTCCCTAGGCTTATTCTTGTCCAATTAGGGTTTCTAACCAATCTTGTGCATCCAATAGGTGTGTTTGTGTCATTGGATGAACATTTAGGTCATTTTCGTCCCCGCTAGGCTTATTCTTGTCCAATTAGGGTTTTTAACCAATCTTGTGCATCCAATAAGTTCATTTGTGTCATTGGGTGAACATTTAGGTCATTTTCGTCCTTCCTAGGTTTATTCTTGTCCAATTAGGGTTTTTAACCAATCTTGTGCATCCAATAGGTGTGTTTAGTCATTTGATGAACATTTAGGTTATTTTCGTCCTCCCTAGGCTTATTCTTGTCCAACTAGGGTTTTTAACCAATCTTGTGCATCCAATAAGTTCATTTGTGTCATTGGATTAACATTTAGGTCATTTTCGTCCTCCCTAGGCTTATTCTTGTCCAATTAGGGTTTCTAACCAATCTTGTGCATCCAATAGGTGTGTTTGTGTCATTGGATGAACATTTAGGTCATTTTCGTCCTCCCTAGGCTTATTCTTGTCCAATTAGGGTTTTTAACCAATCTTGTGCATCCAATAAGTTCAATTGTGTCATTGAATAAACAATTAGGTCATTTTCGTCCTCCCTAGGCTTATTCTTGTCCAATTAGGGTTTTTAACCAATCTTGTGCATCCAATAAGTTCATTTGTGTCATTGGATTAACATTTATGTCATTTTCGTCCTCCCTAGGCTTATTCTTGTCCAATTAGGGTTTCTAACCAATCTTGTGCATCCAATAGGTGTGTTTGTGACATTGGATGAACATTTAGGTCATTTTCGTCCTCCCTAACCTTATTCTTGTCCCATTAGGGTTTTTAACCAATCTTGTGCATCCAATAAGTTCAATTATGTCATTGGATGAACATTTAGGTCATTTTCGTCCTCCCTAGGCTTATTCTTGTCCAATTAGGGTTTTTAACCAATCTTGTGCATCCAATATGTTCATTTGTGTCATTGGATGAACATTTAGGTCATTTTCGTCCTCCCTAGGCTTATTCTTGTCCAATTAGGGTTTCTAAACAATCTTGTGCATCAAATAGGTGTGTTTGTGTCATTGGATGAACATTTAGGTCATTTTCGTCCTCCTTAGGCTTATTCTTGTCCAATTAGGGTTTTTAACCAATCTTGTGCATCCAATAAGATCATTTCTGTCATTGGATTAACATTTAGGTCATTTTCGTCCTCCCTAGGCTTATTCTTGTCCAATTAGGGTTTCTAACCAATCTTGTGCATCCAATAGGTGTGTTTGTGTCATTGGATGAACATTTAGGTCATTTTCGTCCTCCCTATGCTTATTCTTGTAAAATTAGGGTTTTTAACCAATCTTGTGCATCCAATAGGTGTGTTTGTGTCATTGGATGAACATTTAGGTCATTTTCGTCCTCCCTAGGCTTATTCTTGTCCAATTAGGGTTTTTAACCAATCTTGTCCATCCAATAAGTTCATTTGTGTCATTGGGTGAACATTTAGGTCATTTTCGTCCTCCCAAGGTTTATTCTTGTCCAATTAGGGTTTCTAACCAATCTTGTGCATCCAATAGGTGTGTTTAGTCATTTGATGAACATTTAGGTCATTTTCGTCCTCCCCAGGCTTATTCTTATCCAATTAGGCTTTCTAACCAATCTTGTGCATCCAACAGGTGTGTTTGTGTCATTGGATGAACATTTAGGTCATTTTCGTCCTCCCTGTGCTTATTCTTGAACAATTAGGGTTTCTAACCAATCTTGTGCATCCAATAGGTGTGTTTGTGTCATTGGATGAACATTTAGGTTATTTTCGTCCCCCTAGTCTTATTCTTGTCCAATTAGGGTTTTAAGCAATCTTGTGCATCCAATAAGTTCATTTGTGTCATTGGATGAATAGTTAAGTCATTTTCGTCCTCCCTAGGCTTATTCTTGTCAAATTAGGGTTTCTAACCAATCGTGTGCATCCAATAGGTGTGTTTGTGTCATTGGATGAACATTTAGGTCATTTTCGTCCTCCCTAGGCTTATTCTTGTCCAATTAGGGTTTTAAGCAATCTTGTGCATCCAATAAGTTCATTTGTGTCATTGGATGAATATTTAGGTCATTTTCATCCTCCCTTGGCATATTCTTGTCCAATTAGGGTTTCTAACCAATCTTGTGCATCCAATAGGTGTGTTTGTGTCATTGGATGAACATTTAGGTCATTTTCGTCCTCCCTAGTCTTATTCTTGTCCAATTAGGGTTTTAAGCAATCTTGTGCATCCAATAAGTTCATTTGTGTCATTGGATGAATAGTTAGGTCATTTTCGTCCTCCCTAGGCTTATTCTTGTCAAATTAGGGTTTCTAACCAATCGTGTGCATCCAATAGGTGTGTTTGTGTCATTGGATGAACATTTAGGTCATTTTCGTCCTCCCTAGGCTTATTCTTGTCCAATTAGGGTTTTTGACCAATCTTGAGCATCCAATAGGTGTGTTTGTGTCATTGGATGAACATTTAGGTCATTTTCGTCCTCCCTAGGCTTATTCTTGTCCAATTAGGGTTTTTAACCAATCTTGTGCATCCAATAAGTTCATTTGTGTCATTGGGTGAACATTTAGGTCATTTTCGTCCTCCCTAGGCTTATTCTTGTCCAATTAGGGTTTCTAACCAATCTTGTGCATCCAGTAGGTGTGTTTAGTCATTTGATGAACATTTAGGTTATTTTCGTCCTCACTAGGCTTATTCTTGTCCAATTAGGGTTTTTAACCAATCTTGTGCATCCAATAAGTTCATTTGTGTCATTGGATTAACATTTAGGTCATTTTCGTCCTCCCTAGGCTTATTCTTGTCCAATTAGGGTTTCTAACCAATCTTGTGCATCCAATAGGTGTGTTTGTGTCATTGGATGAACATTTAGGTCATTTTCGTCCCCGCTAGGCTTATTCTTGTCCAATTATGGTTTTTAACCAATCTTGTGCATCCAATAAGTTCATTTGTGTCATTGGGTGAACATTTAGGTCATTTTCGTCCTTTCTAGGCTCATTCTTGTGCAATTAGGGTTTCTAACCAATCTTGTGCATCCAATAGGTGTGTTTAGTCATTTGATGAGCATTTAGGTTATTTTCGTCCTCCCTAGGCTTATTCTTGTCCAATTAGGGTTTTTAACCAATCTTGTGCATCCAATAAGTTCATTTGTGTCATTGGATGAACATTTAGGTCATTTTCGTCCTCCCAAGGCTTATTCTTGTCCAATTAGGGTTTCTAACCAATCTTGTGCATCCAATAGGTGTGTTTGTGCCATTTGATGAACATTTAGGTCATTTTCGTCCTCCCTAGGCTTATTCTTGTCCAATTAGGGTTTTTAACCAATCTTGTGCATTCAATAAGTTCATTTGTGTCATTGGATGAACATTTAGGTCATTTTCGTCCTCCCAAGGCTTATTCTTGTCCAATTAGGGTTTCTAACCAATCTTGTGCATCCAATAGGTGTGTTTGTGTCATTTGATGAACATTTAGGTCATTTTCGTCCTCCCTAGGCTTATTCTTGTCCAATTAGGGTTTTTAACGAATCTTGTGCATCCAATAGGTGTGTTTGTGTCATTGGATGAACATTTAGGTCATTTTCGTCCTCCCTAGGCTTATTCTTGTCCAATTAGGGTTTTTAAACAATCTTGTGCATCCAATAAGTTCATTTGTGTCATTGGGTGAACATTTAGGTCATTTTCGTCCTCCCTAGGCTTATTCTTGTCCAATTAGGGTTTCTAACCAATCTTGTGCATCCAATAGGTGTGTTTAGTCATTTGACGAACATTTAGGTTATTTTCGTCCTCCCTAGGCTTATTCTTGTCGAATTAGGGTTTTTAACCAATCTTGTGCTTCCAATAAGATCATTTGTGTCATTGGATTAACATTTAGGTCATTTTCGTCCTCCCTAGGCTTATTCTTGTCCAATTAGGGTTTCTAACCAATCTTGTGCATCCAATAGGTGTGTTTGTGTCATTGGATGAACATTTAGGTCATTTTCGTCCTCCCTAGGCTTATTTTTATCCAATTAGGGTTTTAACCAATCTTGTGCATCCAATAAGTTAAATTGTGTCATTGGATGAACATTTTGGTCATTTTCGTCCTCCCTAGGCTTATTCTTATCCAATTACAGTTTTTAACCAATCTTGTGCATCCAATAAGTTCATTTGTGTCATTGGATTAACATTTAGGTCATTTTCGTCCTCCTTAGGCTTATTCTTGTCCAATTAGGGTTTCTAACCAATCTTGTTCATCCAATAGGTGTGTTTAGTCATTTGATGAACATTTAGGTTATTTTCGTCCTCCCTAGGCTTATTGTTGTCCAATTAGGGTTGTTAACATATCTTGTGCATCCAATAGGTGTGTTTGTGTCATTGGATGAACATTTAGGTCACTTTCGTCCTCCCTAGTCTTATTCTTGTCCAATTAGGGTTTTAAGCAATCTTGTGCATCCAATAAGTTCATTTGTGTCATTGGATGAATAGTTAGGTCATTTTCGTCCTCCCTAGGCTAATTCTTGTCCAATTAGGGTTTCTAAACAATCTTGTGCATCCAATAGGTGTGTTTGTGTCATTGGATGAATATTTAGGTCATTTTCATCCTCCCTAGGCATATTCTTGTCCAATTAGGGTTTCTAACCAATCTTGTGCATCCAATAGGTGTGTTTGTGTCATTGGATGAACATTTAGTTCATTTTCGTCCTCCCTAGTCTTATTCTTGTCCAATTAGGGTTTTTAACCAATCTTGTGCATCCAATAGGTGTGTTTAGTCATTTGATGAACATTTAGGTTATTTTCGTCCTCCCTAGGCTTATTCTTGTCCAATTAGGGTTTCTAACCAATCGTGTGCATCCAATAGGTGTGTTTGTGTCATTGGATGAACATTTATGTCATTTTCGTCCTCCCTAGGCTTATTCTTGTCCAATTAGGGTTTTTAACCAATATTGTGCATCCAATAGGTGTGTTTGTGTCATTGGATGAACATTTAGGTCATTTTCGTCCTCCCTAGGCTTATTCTTGTCCAATTAGGGTTTTTAACCAATCTTGTGCATCCAATAAGTTCATTTGTGTCATTGGATTAACATTTAGGTCATTTTCGTCCTTCCTAGGCTTATTCTTGTCCAATTAGGGTTTCTAACCAATCTTGTGCATCCAATAGGTGTGTTTGTGTCATTGGATGAACATTTAGGTCATTTTCGTCCTCCCTAGGCTTATTCTTGTCCAATTGGGGTTTTTAACTAATCTTGTGCATCCAATAAGTTCATTTGTGTCATTGGATTAACATTTAGGTCATTTTCGTCCTTCCTAGGCTTATTCTTGTCCAATTAGTGTTTCTAACCAATCTTGTGCATCCAATAGGTGTGTTTGTGTCATTGGATGAACATTTAGGTCATTTTCGTCCTCCCTAGGCTTATTCTTGTCCAATTAGGGTTTTTAACCAATCTTGTGCATCCAATAAGTTCATTTGTGTCATTGGATTAACATTTAGGTCATTTTCGTCCTTCCTAGGCTTATTCTTGTCCAATTAGGGTTTCTAACCAATCTTGTGCATCCAATAGGTGTGTTTGTGTCATTGGATGAACATTTAGGTCATTTTCGTCCTCCCTAGGCTTATTCTTGTCCAATTAGGGTTTCTAAACAATCTTGTGCATCCAATAGGTGTGTTTGTGTCATTGGATGAACATTTAGGTCACTTTCGTCCTCCCTAAGCTTATTCTTGTCCAATTAGGGTTTTAAGGAATCTTGTGCATCCAATAAGTTGATTTGTGTCATTGGATGAATATTTAGGTCATTTTCGTCCTCCCTAGGCTTATTCTTGTGCAATTAGGGTTTCTAACCAATCTGGTGCATCCAATAGGTGTGTTTGTGTCATTGGATGAACATTTAGGTCATTTTCGTCCTCCTTATGCTTATTCTAGTCCAATTAGGGTTTTTAACCAATCTTGTGCATCCAATAGGTGTGTTTGTGTCATTGGATGAACATTTAGGTCATTTTCGTCCTCCCTAGTCTTATTCTTGTCCAATTAGGGTTTTAAGCAATCTTGTGCATCCAATAAGTTCATTTGTGTCATTGGATGAATATTTAGGTCATTTTCGTCCTCCCTAGGCTTATTCTTGTCCAATTAGGGTTTCTAACCAATCTTGTGCATCCAACAGGTGTGTTTGTGTCATTGGTTGAACATTTAGGTCATTTTCGTCCTCCCTATGCTTATTCTTGTCCAATTAGGGTTTTTAACCAATCTTGTGCATCCAATAGGTGTGTTTGTGTCATTGGATGAACATTTAGGTCATTTTCGTCCTCCCTAGGCTTATTCTTGTCCAATTAGGGTTTTTAACCAATCTTGTGCATCCAATAAGTTCATTTGTGTCATTGGGTGAACATTTAGGTCATTTTCGTCCTTCCTAGGCTCATTCTTGTGCAATTAGCGTTTCTAACCAATCTTGTGCATCCAATAGGTGTGTTTAGTCATTTGATGATCATTTAGGTTATTTTCGTCCTCCCTAGGCTTATTCTTGTCCAATTAGGGTTTTTAACCAATCTTGTGCATCCAATAAGTTCATTTGTGTCATTGGATTAACATTTAGGTCATTTTCGTCCTCCCTAGGCTTATTCTTGTCGAATTAGGGTTTTTAACCAATCTTGTGCATCCAATAGGTGTGTTTGTGTCATTGGATGAACATTTAAGTCATTTTCGTCCTCCCTAGGCTTATTCTTGTCCAATTAGGGTTTTTAACCAATCTTGTGCATCCAATAAGTTCATTTGTGTCATTGGATTAACATTTAGGTCATTTTCGTCCTTCCTAGGCTTATTCTTGTCCAATTAGGGTTTCTAACCAATCTTGTGCATCCAATAGGTGTGTTTGTGTCATTGGATGAACATTTAGGTCATTTTCGTCCTCCCTAGTCTTATTCTTGTCCAATTAGGGTTTTAAGCAATCTTGCGCATCCAATAAGTTCATTTGTGCCATTGGATTAACATTTAGGTCATTTTCGTCTTCCCTAGGCTTATTCTTGTCCAATCAGGGTTTTTAACCAATCATGTGCATCCAATAAGTTCATTTGTGTCATTGGATGAACAATTAGGTCATTTTCGTCCACCCTAAGCTTATTCTTGTCGAATTAGCGTTTTTAACCAATCTTATGCATCCAATACGTTCATTGGTGTCATTGGATGAACATTTAGGTCATTTTCGTCCTCCCAAGGCTTATTCTTGTCCAATTAGGGTTTCTAACCAATCTTGTGCATCCAATAGGTGTTTTTGTGTCATTGGATGAACATTTAGGTCATTTTCGTCCTCCCTAGGCTTATTCTTGTCCAATTAGGGTTTTTAACCAATCTTGTGCATCCAATAGGTGTATTTGTGTCATTGGATGAACATTTAGGTCATTTTCGTCCTCCCTAGGCTTATTCTTGTCCAATTAGGATTTTTAACCAATCTTGTGCATCCAATAAGTTCATTTGTGTCATTGGATGAACATTTAGGTCATTTTCATCCTCCCTAGGCTTATTCTTGTCCAATTAGGGTTTTTACGCAATCTTGTGCATCCAATTTGTTCATTTATGTCATTGGATGAACATTTAGGTCATTTTCGTCCTTCCTAGGCTTATTCTTGTCCAATTAGGGTTTTTAACCAATCTTGTGCATCCAATAAGTTCATTTGTGTCATTGGATGAACATTTAGGTCATTTTCGTCCTCCCTAGGCTTATTCTTGTCCAATTAGGGTTTTTAACCAATCTTGTGCATCCAATAGGTGTATTTGTTTCATTGGATGAACATTTAGATCATTTTAGTCCTCCCTCGGCTTATTCTTGTCCAATTAGGGTTTTTAAGCAATCTTGTGCATCCTATAAGTTCATTTGTGTCATTGGATGAACATTTAGGTCATTTTCGTCCTCCCTAGGCTTATTCTTGTCCAATTAGGGTTTTTAACCAATCTTGTGCATCCAATAGGTGTGTTTGTGTCATTGGATGAACATTTAGGTCATTTTCGTCCTCCCTAGGCTTATTCTTGTCCAATTAGGGTTTTAACCAATCTTGTGCATCCAATAAGTTCATTTGTGTCATTGGATGAACATTTAGGTCATTTTCGTCCTTCCTAGGCTTATTCTTGTCCAATTAGGGTTTTTAACCAATCTTGTGCATCCAATAGGTGTGTTTGTGTCATTGGATGAACATTTAGGTCATTTTCGTCCTCCCTAGGCATATTCTTGTCCAATTAGGGTTTTTAACCAATCTTGTGCATCCAATAGGTGTGTTTGTGTCATTGGATGAACATTTAGGTCATTTTCGTCCTCCGTAGGCTTATTCTTGTCCAATTAGGGTTTTTAACCAATCTTGTGCATCCAATAAGTTCATTTGTGTCATTGGATAAACGTTTAGGTCATTTTCGTCCACCCTAGGCTTATTCTTGTCCAATTAGGGTTTTTAACCAATCTTGTGCATCCAATAGGTATGTTTGTGTCATTGGATGAACATTTAGGTCATTTTCGTCCTCCCTAGGCTTATTCTTGTCCAATTAGGGTTTTTAACCAATCTTGTGCATCCAATAAGTTAAATTATGTCATTGGATGAACATTTAGGTCATTTTCGTCCTCCCTAGGCTTATTCTTGTCCAATTAGGGTTTTTAACAAATCTTGTGCATCCAATAAGTTCATTTGTGTCATTGGATGAACATTTAGGTCCTTTTCGTCCTCCCTATGCTTATTCTTATCCAATTAGGGTTTTTAACCAATCTTGTGCATCCAATAGGTGTGTTTGTGTCATTGGATGAACATTTAGGTCATTTTCGTCCTCCCTAGGCTTATTCTTGTCCAATTAGGGTTTTTAACCAATCTTGTGCATCCAATAAGTTCATTTGTGTCATTGGGTGAACACTTAGGTCATTTTCGTCCTCCCTAGGCTTATTCTTGTCCAGTTAGGGTTTCTAACCAATCTTGTGCATCCAATAGGTGTGTTTAGTCATTTGATGAACATTTAGGTTATTTTCGTCCTCTCTAGGCTTATTCTTGTCCAATTAGGGTTTTTAACCAATCTTGTGCATCCAATAAGTTCATTTGTGTCATTGGATTAACATTTAGGTCATTTTCGTCCTCCCTAGGGTTATGCTTGTCCAATTAGGGTTTTTAACCAATCTTGTGCATCCAATAGGTGTGTTTGTGTCATTGGATGAACATTTAGGTCATTTTCGTCCTCCCTAGGCTTATTCTTGTCCAATTAGGGTTTTTAACCAATCTTGTGCATCCAATAAGTTCATTTGTGTCATTGGATGAACATTTAGGTCATTTTCGTCCTCCCAAGGCTTATTCTTGTCCAATTAGGGTTTCTAACCAATCTTGTGCATCCAATAGGTGTGTTTGTGTCATTGGATGAACATTTAGGTCATTTTCGTCCTCCCTAGTCTTATTCTTGTCCAATTAGGGTTTTAAGCAATCTTGTGCATCCAATAAGTTCATTTGTGTCATTGGATGAATATCTAGGTCATTTTCATCCTCCCTAGGCTTATTCTTGTCCAATTAGGGTTTCTAAACAATCTTGTGAATCCAATAGGTGTGTTTGTGTCATTGGATGAACATTTAGGTCATTTTCGTCCTCCCTAGTCTTATTCTTGTCCAATTAGGGTTTTTAACCAATCTTGTGCATCCAATAGGTGTGTTTGTGTCATTGGATGAACATTTAGGTCATTTTCGTCCTCCCTAGGCTTATTCTTGTCCAATCAGGGTTTTTAACCAATCTTGTGCATCCAATAGGTGTGTTTAGTCATTTGATGAACATTTAGGTTATTTTCGTCCTCCCTAGGCTTATTCTTGTCCAATTAGGGTTTTTAACCAATCTTGTGCATCCAATAAGTTCATTTGTGTCATTGGATTTACATTTAGGTCATTTTCGTCCTCCCTAGGCTTATTCTTGTCCAATTAGGGTTTCTAACCAATCTTGTGCATCCAATAGGTGTGTTTAGTCATTTGATGAACATTTAGGTTATTTTCGTCCTCCCTAGGCTTATTCTTGTCCAATTATGGTTTTTAACCAATCTTGTGCATCCAATAAGTTCATTTGTGTCATTGGATTAACATTTAGGTCATTTTCGTCCTCCCTAGGCTTATTCTTGTCCAATTAGGGTTTCTAACCAATCTTGTGCATCCAATAGGTGTGTTTGTGTCATTGGATGAACATTTAGGTCATTTTCATCCTCCCTAGGCTTATTCTTGTCCAATTAGGGTTTTTAACCAATCTAGTGCATCCAATAAGTTCATTTGTGTCATTGGGTGAACATTTAGGTCATTTTCGTCCTCCCTAGGCTTATTCTTGTCCAATTAGGGTTTCTAACCAATCTTGTGCATCCAATAGGTGTGTTTAGTCATTTGATGAAAACATTTAGGTCATTTTCGTCCTCCCTAGGCTTATTCTTGTCCAATTAGGGTTTTTAACCAGTCTTGTGCATCCAATAAGTTCATTTGTGTCATTGGATGAACATTTAGGTCATTTTCGTCCTCCCTAGGCTTATTCTTGTCCAATTAGGGTTTTTAACCAATCTTGTGCATCCAATAGGTGTGTTTGTGTCATTGGATGAACATTTAGGTCATTTTCGTCCTCCCTAGGCTTATTCTTGTCCAATTAGGGTTTTTAACCAATCTTGTGCATCCAATAAGTTCATTTGTGTCATTGGGTGAACATTTAGGTCATTTTCGTCCTCCCTAGGCTTATTCTTGTCCAATTAGGGTTTCTAACCAATCTTGTGCATCCAATAGGTGTGTTTAGTCCTTTGATGAACATTTAGGTTATTTTCGTCCTCCCTAGGCTTATTCTTGTCCAATTAGGGTTTTTAACCAATCTTGTGCATCCAATAAGTTCATTTGTGTCATTGGATTAACATTTAGGTCATTTTCGTCCTCCTTAGGTTTATTCTTGTCCAATTAGGGTTTCTAACCAATCTTGTTCATCCAATAGGTGTGTTTAGTCAATTGATGAACATTTAGGTTATTTTCGTCCTCCCTAGGCTTATTCTTGTCCAATTAGGGTTTTTAACCAATCTTGTGCATCCAATAAGTTCATTTGTGTCATTGGATGAATATTTAGGTCATTTTCATCCTCCCTTGGCATATTCTTGTCCAATTAGGGTTTCTAACCAATCTTGTGCATCCAATAGGTGTGTTTGTGTCATTGGATGAACATTTAGGTCATTTTCGTCCTCCCTAGTCTTATTCTTGTCCAATTAGGGTTTTAAGCAATCTTGTGCATCCAATAAGTTCATTTGTGTCATTGGATGAATAGTTAGGTCATTTTCGTCCTCCCTAGGCTTATTCTTGTCCAATTAGGGTTTTTAACCAATCTTGTGCATCCAATAAGTTCATTTGTGTCATTGGATGAATATTCAGGTCATTTTCATCCTCCCTTGGCATATTCTTGTCCAATTAGGGTTTCTAACCAATCTTGTGGATCCAATAGGTGTGTTTGTGTCATTGGATGAACATTTAGGTCATTTTCGTCCTCCCTAGTCTTATTCTTGTCCAATTAGGGTTTTAAGCAATCTTGTGCATCCAATAAGTTCATTTGTGTCATTGGATGAATAGTTAGGTCATTTTCGTCCTCCCTAGGCTTATTCTTGTCCAATTAGGGTTTCTAAACAATCTTGTGCATCCAATAGGTGTGTTTGTGTCATTGGATGAACATTTAGGTCATTTTCGTCCTCCCTAGGCTTCTTCTTGTCCAATTAGGGTTTTTAACCTATCTTGTGCATCCAATAGGTATGTTTGTGTCATTGGATGAACATTTAGGTCATTGTCGTCCTCCCTAGGCTTATTCTTGTCCAATTAGGGTTTCTAACCAATCTTCAGCATCCAATAGGTGTGTTTGTGTCATTGGATAAACATTTAGGTCATTTTCGTCCTCCCTATGCTTATTCCTGTAAAATTAGGGTTTTTAACCAATCTTGTGCATCCAATAGGTGTGTTTGTGTCATTGGATGAACATTTAGGTTATTTTCGTCCTCCCTAGGCTTATTCTTGTCCCATTAGGGTTGTTAACATATCTTGTGCATCCAATAGGTGTGTTTGTGTCATTGGATGAACATTTAGGTCATTTTCGTCCTCCCTAGGCTTATTCTTGTCCAATTAGGGTTTTTAAACAATCTTGTGCATCCAATAAGTTCATTTGTGTCATTGGGTGAACATTTAGGTCATTTTCGTCCTCCCTAGGCTTATTCTTGTCCAATTAGGGTTTCTAACCTATCTTGTGCATCCAATAGGTGTGTTTAGTCATTTGATGAACATTTAGGTTATTTTCGTCCTCCCTAGGCTTATTCTTGTCCAATTAGGGTTTCTAACCAATCGTGTGCATGCAATAGGTGTGTTTGTGTCATTGGATGAACATTTAGGTCATTTTCGTCCTCCCTAGGCTTATTCTTGTCCAATTAGGGTTTTTAACCAATATTGTGCATCCAATAGGTGTGTTTGTGTCATTGGATGAACATTTAGGTCATTTTCGTCCTCCCTAGGCTTATTCTTGTCCAATTAGGGTTTTTAACCAATCTTGTGCATCCAATAAGTTCATTTGTGTCATTGGATTAACATTTAGGTCATTTTCGTCCTTCCTAGGCTTATTCTTGTCCAATTAGGGTTTCTAACCAATCTTGTGCATCCAATAGGTGTGTTTGTGTCATTGGATGAACATTTAGGTCATTTTCGTCCTCCCTAGGCTTATTCTTGTCCAATTGGGGTTTTTAACTAATCTTGTGCATCCAATAAGTTCATTTGTGTCATTGGATTAACATTTAGGTCATTTTCGTCCTTCCTAGGCTTATTCTTGTCCAATTAGTGTTTCTAACCAATCTTGTGCATCCAATAGGTGTGTTTGTGTCATTGGATGAACATTTAGGTCATTTTCGTCCTCCCTAGGCTTATTCTTGTCCAATTAGGGTTTTTAACCAATCTTGTGCATCCAATAAGTTCATTTGTGTCATTGGATTAACATTTAGGTCATTTTCGTCCTTCCTAGGCTTATTCTTGTCCAATTAGGGTTTCTAACCAATCTTGTGCATCCAATAGGTGTGTTTGTGTCATTGGATGAACATTTAGGTCATTTTCGTCCTCCCTAGTCTTATTCTTGTCCAATTAGGGTTTTAAGCAATCTTGTGCGTCCAATAAGTTCATTTGTGTCATTGAATGAACATTTAGGTCATTTTCGTCCTTCCTGGGCTTATTCTTGTCCAATTAGGGTTTCTAACCAATCTTGTGCATCCAATAGGTGTGTTTGTGTCATTGGATGAACATTTAGGTCATTTTCGTCCTTCCTAGGCTTATTCTTGTCCAATTAGGGTTTTTAACCAATCTTGTGCATCCAATAAGTTCATTTGTGTCATTGGATTAACATTTAGGTCATTTTCGTCCTTCCTAGGCTTATTCTTGTCCAATTAGGGTTTCTAACCAATCTTGTGCATCCAATAGGTGTGTTTGTGTCATTGGATGAACATTTAGGTCATTTTCGTCCTCCCTAGGCTTATTCTTGTCCAATTAGGGTTTTTAACCAATCTTGTGCATCCAATAAGTTCATTTGTGCATTGGATTAACATTTAGGTCATTTTCGTCCTTCCTAGGCTTATTCTTGTCCAATTAGGGTTTCTAACCAATCTTATGCATCCAATAGGTGTGTTTGTGTCATTGGATGAACATTTAGGTCATTTTCGTCCTCCCTAGTCTTATTCTTGTCCAATTAGGGTTTTAAGCAATCTAGTGCATCCAATAAGTTCCTTTGTGTCATTGGATGAACATTTAGGTCATTTTCGTCCTCCCTAGGCTTATTCTTGTCCAATTAGGGTTTTTAACCAATCATGTGCATCCAATAAGTTCATTTGTGTCATTGGATGAACAATTAGGTCATTTTCGCCCACCCTAGTCTTATTCTTGTCCAATTAGGGTTTTTAACCAATCTTATGCATCCAATAAGTTCATTTGTGTTATTGGATGAACATTTAGGTCATTTTCGTCCTCTCTAGGCTTATTCTTGTCCAATTAGGGTTTTTAACCAATCTTGTGCATCCAATAAGTTCATTTGTGTCATTGGATGAACATTTAGGTCATTTTCGTCCTCCCAAGGCATATTTTTGTCCAATTAGGGTTTCTAACCAATCTTGTGCATCCAATAGGTGTGTTTGTGTCATTGGATGAACATTTAGGTCATTTTCGTCCTCCCTAGTCTTATCCTTGTCCAATTAGGGTTTTTAACCAATCTTGTGCATCCAATAAGTTCATTTGTGTCATTGGATGAACATTTAGGTCATTTTCGTCCTCCCTATGCTTATTCTTGTCCAATTAGGGTTTTTAACCAATCTTTTGCATCCAATAGGTGTGTTTGTGTCATTGGATGAACATTTAGGTCATTTTCGTCCTCCATAGGCTTATTCTTGTCCAATTAGGGTTTTTAACCAATCTAGTGCATCCAATAAGTTCATTTGTGTCACTGGGTGAATATTTAGGTCATTTTCGTCCTCCCTAGGCTTATTCTTGTCCAATTAGGGTTTCTAACCAATCTTGTGCATCCAATAGGTGTGTTTAGTCATTTGATGAACATTTAGGTTATTTTCGTCCTCCCTAGGCTTATTCTTGTCCAATTAGGGTTTTTAACCAATCTTGTGCATCCAATAAGTTCATTTGTGTCATTGGATTAACATTTAGGTCATTTTCGTCCTTCCTAGGCTTATTCTTGTCCAATTAGGGTTTCTAACCAATCTTGTGCATCCAATAGGTGTGTTTGTGTCATTGGATGAACATTTAGGTCATTTTCGTCCTCCCAAGGCTTATTCTTGTCCAATTAGAGTTTTTAACCAATCTTGTGCATCCAATAAGTTCATTTGTGTCATTGGGTGAACATTTAGGTCATTTTCGTCCTCCCTAGGCTTATTCTTGTCCAATTAGGGTTTCTAACCAATCTTGTGCATCCAATAGGTGTGTTTAGTCATTTGATGAACATTTAGGTTATTTTCGTCCTCCCTAGGCTTATTCTTGTCCAATTAGGGTTTTTATCCAATCTTGTGCATCCAATAAGTTCATTTGTGTCATTGGATTAACATTTAGGTCATTTTCGTCCTCCCTTATCTTATTCTTGTCCAATTAGGGTTTCTAACCAATCTTGTGCATCCAATAGGTGTGTTTGTGTCATTGGATGAACATTTAGGTCATTTTCGTCCTCCCTAGGCTTATTCTTGTCCAATTAGGGTTTTTAACCAATCTTGTGCATCCAATAAGTTCATTTGTGTCATTGGATGAACATTTAGGTCATTTTAGTCCTCCCTAGGCTTATTCTTTTCCAATTAGGTATTTTAACCAATCTTGTGCATCCAATAGGTGTGTTTGTGTCATTGGATGAACATTTAGGTCATTTTCGTCCTCCCTAGGCTTATTCTTGTCCAATTAGGGTTTTTAACCAATCTTGTGCATCCAATAAGTTCATTTGTGTCATTGGATTAACATTTAGGTCATTTTCGTCCTCCCTAGGCTTATTCTTGTCCAATTAGGGTTTCTAACCAATCTTGTGAATCCAATTGGTGTGTTTGTGTCATTGGATGAACATTTAGGTCATTTTCGTCCTCCCTAGTCTTATTCTTGTCCAATTAGGGTTCTTAACCAATCTTGTGCATCCAATAAGTTCATTTGTGTCATTGGATGAACATTTAGGTCATTTTCGTCCTCCCTATGCTTATTCTTGTCCAATTAGGGTTTTTAACCAATCTTGTGCATCCAATAGGTGTGTTTGTGTCATTGGATGAACATTTAGGTCATTTTTGTCCTCCCTAGTCTTATTCTTGTCCAATTAGGGTTTTTAACCAATCTTGTGCATCCAATAGGTGTGTTTGTGTCATTGGATGAACATTTAGGTCATTTTCGTCCTCCCTAGGCTTATTCTTGTCCAATTAGGGTTTTTAACCAATCTTGTGCATCCAATAAGTTCATTTGTGTCATTGGATAAACATTTAGGTCATTTTCGTCCACCCTAGGCTTATTCTTGTCCAATTAGGGTTTTTAACCAATCTTGTGCATCCAATAAGTTCATTTGAGTCATTGGATGAACATTTAGGTCATTTTCGTCCTCCCTAGGCTTATTCTTGTCCAATTACGGTTTTTAAGCAATCTTGTGAATCCAATAAGTTCATTTGTTTCATTGGATGAACATTTAGGTCATTTTCGTCCTCCCTAGGCTTATTCTTGTTCAATTAGGGTTTCTAAACAATCTTGTGCATCCAATAGGTGTGTTTGTGTCATTGGATGAACATTTAGGTCATTTTCGTCCTCCCTAGTCTTATTCTTGTCCAATTAGGGTTTTAAGCAATCTTGTGCATCCAATAAGTTCATTTGTGTCATTGGATGAACATTTAGGTTATTTTCGTCCTCACTAGGCTTAGTTTTGTGAAATTAGGGTTTTTAACCAATCTTGTGCATCCAATAGGTGTGTTTGTGTCATTAGACGAACATTTAGGTCATTTTCATCCTCCCTAGGCTTATTGTTGTCCAATTAGGGTTTTTAACCAATCTTTTGCATCCAATAGGTGTGTTTGTGTCATTGGATGAACAATTAGGTCATTTTCGTCCTCCCTATTCTTATTCTTGCCCAATTAGGATTTTTAACCAATCTTGTGCATCCAATAAGTTCATTTGTGTCATTGGATGAACATTTAGGTCATTTTCGTCCTCCCTAGGCTTATTCTTGTCCAATTAGGGTTTTTAACCAATCTTGTGCATCCATTAGGTGTGTTAGTGTCATTGGATGAACATTTAGGTCATTTTCGTCCTCACTAGGCTTATTCTTGTCCAATTAGGGTTTTTAACCAATCTTGTGCATCCAATAAGTTCATTTGTGTCATTGGATAAACATTTAGGTCATTTTCGTCCACCCTAGGCTTATTCTTGTCCAATTAGGGTTTTTACCAATCTTGTGCATCCAATAGGTGTGTTTGTGTCATTGGATGAACATTTAGGTCATTTTCGTCCTCCCTAGGCTTATTCTTGTCCAATTTGGGTTTCTAACCAATCTTGTGCATCCAATAGGTGTATTTGTGTCATTGGATGAACATTTAGGTCATTTTCGTCCTCCCTAGGCTTATTCTTATCCAATTAGGGTTTTTAAGCAATCTTGTGCATCCAATAAATTCATTTGTGTCATTGGATGAACATTTAGGTCATTTTCGTCCTCCCTAGGTTTATTCTTGTCCAATTAGGGTTTTTAACCAATCTTGTACATCCAATAGGTGTGTTTGTGTCATTGGATGAACATTTAGGTCATTTTCGTCCTCCCTAGGCTTATTCTTGTCCAATTAGGGTTTTTAACCAATCTTGTGCATCCAATAAGTTCATTTGTGTCATTGGATAAACATTTATGTCATTTTCGTCAACCCTAGGCTTATTCTTGTCCAATTAGGGTTTTTAACCAATCTTGTGCATCCAATAGGTGTATTTGTGTCATTGGATGAACATTTAGGTCATTTTCGTCCTCCCTAGGCTTATTCTTGTCCAATTAGGGTTTCTAACCAATCTTGTGCATCCAATAGGTGTATTTGTGTCATTGGATGAACATTTAGGTCATTTTCGTCCTCCCTAGGCTTATTCTTGTCCAATTAGGGTTTTTAACCAATATTGTGCATCCAATAGGTGTGTTTGTGTCATTGGATGAACATTTAGGTCATTTTCGTCCTCCCTAGGCTTATTCTTGTCCAATTAGGGTTTTTAACCAATCTTGTGCTTCCAATAAGTTCATTTGTGTCATTGGATTAACATTTAGGTCATTTTCGTCCTCCCTAGGCTTATTCTTGTCCAATTAGGGTTTCTAAACAATCTTGTGCATCCAATAGGTGTGTTTGTGTCATTGGATGAACATTTAGGTCATTTTCGTCCTCCGTAGGCTTATTCTTGTCCAATTAGGGTTTTTAACCAATCTTGTGCATCCAATAAGTTCATTTGTGTCATTGGATTAACATTTAGGTCATTTTCGTCCTTCCTAGGCTTATTCTTGTCCAATTAGGGTTTCTAACCAATCTTGTGCATCCAATAGGTGTGTTTGTGTCATTGGATGAACATTTAGGTCATTTTCGTCCTCCCAAGGCTTATTCTTGTTCAATTAGAGTTTTTAACCAATCTTGTGCATCCAATAAGTTCATTTGTGTCATTGGGTGAACATTTAGGTCATTTTCGTCCTCCCTAGGCTTATTCTTGTCCAATTAGGGTTTCTAACCAATCTTGTGCATCCAATAGGTGTGTTTAGTCACTTGATGAACATTTAGGTTATTTTCGTCCTCCCTAGGCTTATTCTTGTCCAATTAGGGTTTTTAACCAATCTTGTGCATCCAATAAGTTCATTTGTGACATTGGATTAACATTTAGGTCATTTTCGTCCTTCCTAGGCTTATTCTTGTCCAATTAGGGTTTCTAACCAATCTTGTGCATCCAATAGGTGTGTTTGTGTCATTGGATGAACATTTAGGTCATTTTCGTCCTCCCTAGGCTTATTCTTGTCCAATTTGGGTTTCTAACCAATCTTGTGCATCCAATAGGTGTATTTGTGTCATTGGATGAACATTTAGGTCATTTTCGTCCTCCCTAGGCTTATTCTTATCCAATTTGGGTTTTTAAGCAATCTTGTGCATCCAATAAATTCATTTGTGTCATTGGATGAACATTTAGGTCATTTTCGTCCTCCCTAGGCTTATTCTTGTCCAATTAGGGTTTTTAACCAATCTTGTGCATCCAATAGGTGTGTTTGTGTCATTGGATGAACATTTAGGTCATTTTCGTCCTCCCTAGGCTTATTCTTGTCCAATTAGGGTTTTTAACCAATCTTGTGCATCCAATAAGTTCATTTGTGTCATTGGATAAACATTTAGGTCATTTTCTTCCACCCTAGGCTTATTCTTGTCCAATTAGGGTTTTTAACCAATCTTGTGCATCCAATAGGTGTGTTTGTGTCATTGGATGAACATTTAGGTCATTTTCGTCCTCCCTAGGTTTATTCTTGTCCAATTAGGGTTTCTAACCAATCTTGTGCATCCAATAGGTGTGTTTAGTCATTTGATGAACATTTAGGTTATTTTCGTCCTCCCTAGGCTTATTCTTGTCCAATAAGGGTTTTTAACCAATCTTGTGCATCCAATAAGTTCATTTGTGTCATTGGATTAACATTTAGGTCATTTTCGTCCTTCCTAGGCTTATTCTTGTCCAATTAGGGTTTCTAACCAATCTTGTGCATCCAATAGGTGTGTTTGTGTCATTGGATGAACATTTAGGTCATTTTCGTCCTCCCTAGGCTTATTCTTGTCCAATTAGGGTTTTTAACCAATCTTGTGCATCCAATAGGTGTGTTTGTGTCATTGGATGAACATTTAGGTCATTTTCATCCTCCCTAGGCTTATTCTTGTCCAGTTAGGGTTTTTAACCAATCTTGTGCATCCAATAAGTTCATTTGTGTCATTGGGTGAACATTTAGGTCATTTTCGTCCTCCCTAGGCTTATTCTTGTCCAATTAGGGTTTCTAACCAATCTTGTTCATCCAATAGGTGTGTTTAGTCATTTGATGAACATTTAGGTTATTTTCGTCCTCCCTAGGCTTATTCTTGTCCAATTAGGGTTTTTAACCAATCTTGTGCATCCAATAAGTTCATTTGTGTCATTGGATTAACATTTAGGTCATTTTCGTCCTCCTTAGGTTTATTCTTGTCCAATTAGGGTTTCTAACCAATCTTGTTCATCCAATAGGTGTGTTTAGTCAATTGATGAACATTTAGGTTATTTTCGTCCTCCCTAGGCTTATTCTTGTCCAATTAGGGTTTTTAACCAATCTTGTGCATCCAATAAGTTCATTTGTGTCATTGGATGAATATTTAGGTCATTTTCATCCTCCCTTGGCATATTCTTGCCCAATTAGGGTTTCTAACCAATCTTGTGCATCCAATAGGTGTGTTTGTGTCATTGGATGAACATTTAGGTCATTTTCGTCCTCCCTAGTCTTATTCTTGTCCAATTAGGGTTTTAAGCAATCTTGTGCATCCAATAAGTTCATTTGTGTCATTGGATGAATAGTTAGGTCATTTTCGTCCTCCCTATGCTTATTCTTGTCAAATTAGGGTTTCTAACCAATCTTGTGCATCCAATAGGTGTGTTTGTGTCATTGGATGAACATTTAGGTTATTTTCGTCCTCCCTAGTCTTATTCTTTTCCAATTAGGGTTTTAAGCTATCTTGTGCATCCAATAACTTCATTTGTGTCATTGGATTAACATTTAGGTCATTTTCGTCCTCCCTAGACTTTTTCTAGTCCAATTAGGGTTTCTAACCAATCTTGTGCATCCAATAGGTGTGTTTGTGTCATTGGATGAACATTTAGGTCATTTTCGTCCTCCCTAGTCTTATTCTTGTCCAATTAGGGTTTTAAGCAATCTTGTGCATCCAATAAGTTCATTTGTGTCATTGGATGAATATTTAGGTCATTTTCATCCTCCCAAGGCATATTCTTGTCCAATTAGGGTTTCTAACCAATCTTGTGCATCCAATAGGTGTGTTTGTGTCATTGGATGAACATTTAGGTCATTTTCGTCCTCCCTAGGCTTATTCTTGTCCAATTAGGGTTTTTAACCAATCTTGTGCATCCAATAAGTTCATTTGTGTCATTGGATTAACATTTAGGTCATTTTCGTCCTCCCTAGGCTTATTCTTGTCCAATTATGGTTTCTAACCAATCTTGGGCATCCAATAGGTGTGTTTGTGTCATTGGATTAACATTTAGGTCATCTTCGTCCTCCCTAGGCTTATTCTTGTCGAATTAGGGTTTTTAACCAATCTTGTGCATCCAATAAGTTCAATTGTGTCATTGGATGAACATTTAGGTCATTTTCGTCCTCCCTAGGCTTATTCTTGTCCAATTAGGGTTTTTAACCAATCTTGTGCATCCAATAAGTTCAATTGTGTCATTGGATGAACATTTAGGTCATTTTCGTCCTCCCTAGGCTTATTCTTGTCCAATTAGGGTTTTTAACCAATCTTGTGCATCGAATAAGTTCATTTGTGTCATTGGGTGAACATTTAGGTCATTTTCGTCCTCCCTATGCTTATTCTTATCCAATTAGGGTTTTTAACCAATCTTGTGCATCCAATAGGTGTGTTGGTGTCATTGGATGAACATTTAGGTAATTTTCGTCCTCCCTAGGCTTATTCTTGTCCAATTAGGGTTTTTAACCAATCTTGTGCATCCAATAAGTTCATTTGTGTCATTGGATTAACATTTAGGTCATTTTCCTCCTCCCTAGGCTTATTCTTGTCCAATTATGGTTTCTAACCAATCTTGGGCATCCAATAGGTGTGTTTGTGTTATTGGATTAACATTTAGGTCATTTTCGTCCTCCCTAGGCTTATTCTTGTCCAATTAGGGTTTTTAACCAATCTTGTGCATCCAATAAGTTCAATTGTGTCATTGGATGAACATTTAGGTCATTTTCGTCCTCCCTAGGCTTATTCTTGTCCAATTAGGGTTTTTAACCAATATTGTGCATCCAATAGGTGTGTTTGTGTCATTGGATGAACATTTAGGTCATTTTCGTCCTCCCTAGTCTTATTCTTGTCCAATTAGGGTTTTAAGCAATCTTGTGCATCCAATAAGTTCATTTGTGTCATTGGATAAATAGTTAGGTCATTTTCGTCCTCCCTAGGCTTATTCTTGTCAAATTAGGGTTTCTAACCAATCGTGTGCGTCCAATAGGTGTGTTTGTGTCATTGGATGAACATTTAGGTCATTTTCGTCCTCCCTAGGCTTATTCTTGTCCAATTAGGGTTTCTAACCAATCTTGTGCATCCAATAGGTGTGTTTGTGTCATTGGATGAACATTTAGGTCATTTTCGTCCTCCCTAGGCTTATTCTTGTCCAATTAGGGTTTTTAACCAATCTTGTGCATCCAATATGTTTATTTGTGTCATTGGGTGAACATTTAGGTCATTTTCGTCCTCCCTAGGCTTATTCTTGTCCAATTAGGGTTTCTAACCAATCTTGTTTATCCAATAGGTGTGTTTGTGTCATTGGATGAACATTTAAGTCATTTTCGTCCTCCCTAGGCTTATTCTTGTCCAATTAGGGTTTCTAACCAATCTTGTGCATCCAATAGGTGTGTTTGTGTCATTGGATGAACATTTAGGTCATTTTCGTCCTCCCTAGGCTTATTCTTGTCCAATTAGGGTTTCTAATCAATCTTGTGCATCCAATAGGTGTGTTTGTGTCATTGGATGAACATTTAGGTCATTTTCGTCCTCCCTAGTCTTATTCTTGTCCAATTAGGGTTTTAAGCAATCTTGTGCTTCCAATAAGTTCATTTGTGTCATTGGATGAATATTTAGGTCATTTTCATCCTCCCTAGGCATATTCTTGTCCAATTAGGGTTTCTAACCAATCTTGTGCATCCAATAGGTGTGTTTGTGTCATTGGATGAACATTTAGGTCATTTTCGTCCTCCGTAGGCTTATTCTTGTCCAATTAGGGTTTTTAACCAATCTTGTGCATCCAATAAGTTCATTTGTGTCATTGGATTAACATTTATGTCATTTTCGTCCTCCCTAGGCTTATTCTTGTCCAATTAGGGTTTCTAACCAATCTTGTGCATCCAATAGGTGAGTTTGTGACATTTGATGAACATTTAGGTCATTTTCGTCCTCCCTAACCTTATTCTTGTCTCATTAGGGTTTTTAACCAATCTTGTGCATCCAATAAGTTCAATTGTGTCATTGGATGAACATTTAGGTCATTTTCGTCCTCCCTAGGCTTATTCTTGTCCAATTAGGGTTTTTAACCAATCTTGTGCATCCAATAGGTGTGTTTAGTCATTTGATGAACATTTAGGTTATTTTCGTCCTCCCTAGGCTTATTCTTGTCCAATTAGGGTTTCTAACCAATCGTGTGCATCCAATAGGTGTGTTTGTGTCATTGGATGAACATTTATGTCATTTTCGTCCTCCCTAGGCTTATTCTTGTCCAATTAGGGTTTTTAACCAATATTGTGCATCCAATAGGTGTGTTTGTGTCATTGGATGAACATTTAGGTCATTTTCGTCCTCCCTAGGCTTATTCTTGTCCAATTAGGGTTTTTAACCAATCTTGTGCATCCAATAAGTTCATTTGTGTCATTGGATTAACATTTAGGTCATTTTCGTCCTCCCTAGGCTTATGCTTGTCCAATTAAGGTTTCTAACCAATCTTGTGCATCCAATAGGTGTGTTTGTGTCATTGGATGAACATTTAGGTCATTTTCGTCCTCCCTAGTCTTATTCTTGTCCAATTAGGGTTTTAAGCAATCTTGTGCATCCAATAAGTTCATTTGTGTCATTGGATTTATATTTAGGTCATTTTCATCCTCCCTAGGCTTATTCTTGTCCAATTAGGGTTTCTAACCAATCTTGTGCATCCAATAGGTGTGTTTGTGTCATTGGATGAACATTTAGGTCATTTTCGTCCTCCCTAGGCTTATTCTTGTCCAATTAGGGTTTTTAACCAATCTTGTGCATCCAATAAGTTCATTTGTGTCATTGGATTAACATTTAGGTCAATTTCGTCCTTCCTAGGCTTATTCTTGTCCAATTAGGGTTTCTAACAAATCTTGTGCATCCAATAGGTGTTTTTGTGTCATTGGATGAACATTTAGGTCATTTTCGTCCTCCCTAGGCTTATTCTTGTCCAATTACGGTTTTTAACCAATCTTGTGCATCCAATAAGTTCATTTGTGTCATTGGATTAACATTTAGGTCATTTTCGTCCTTCCTAGGCTTATTCTTGTCCAATTAGGGTTTCTAACCAATCTTGTGCATCCAATAGGTGTGTTTGTGTCATTGGATGAACATTTAGGTCATTTTCGTCCTCCCTAGTCTTATTCTTGTCCAATTAGGGTTTTAAGCAATCTTGTGCATCCAATAAGTTCATTTGTGTCATTGGATGAATAGTTAGGTCATTTTCGTCCTCCGTAGGCTTATTCTTGTCAAATTAGGGTTTCTAACCAATCTTGTTCATTTAATAGGTGTGTTTGTGTCATTGGATGAATATTTAGGTTATTTTCGTCCTCCCTAGTCTTATTCTTGTCCAATTAGGGTTTTAAGCAATCTTGTGCATCCAATAAGTTCATTTGTGTCATTGGATGAATAGTTAGGTCATTTTCGTCCTCCCTAGGCTTATTCTTGTCAAATTAGGGTTTCTAACCAATCGTGTGCATCCAATAGGTGTGTTTGTGTCATTGGATGAACATTTAGGTCATTTTCGTCCTCCCTAGGCATATTCTTGTCCAATTAGGGTTTCTAACCAATCTTGTGGATCCAATAGGTGTGTTTGTGTCATTGGATGAACATTTAGGTCATTTTCGTCCTCCCTAGTCTTATTCTTGTCCAATTAGGGTTTTAAGCAATCTTGTGCATCCAATAAGTTCATTTGTGTCATTGGATGAATAGTTAGGTCATTTTCGTCCTCCCTAGGCTTATTCTTGTCCAATTAGGGTTTCTAAACAATCTTGTGCATCCAATAGGTGTGTTTGTGTCATTGGATGAACATTTAGGTCATTGTCGTCCTCCCTAGGCTTATTCTTGTCCAATTAGGGTTTCTAACCAATCTTCAGCATCCAATAGGTGTGTTTGTGTCATTGGACGAACATTTAGGTCATTTTCGTCCTCCCTATGCTTATTCCTGTAAAATTAGGGTTTTTAACCAATCTTGTGCATCCAATAGGTGTGTTTGTGTCATTGGATGAACATTTAGGTTATTTTCGTCCTCCCTAGGCTTATTCTTGTCCAATTAGGGTTTTTAACCAATCTTGTCCATCCAATAAGTTCATTTGTGTCATTGGGTGAACATTTAGGTCATTTTCGTCCTCCCAAGGTTTATTCTTGTCCAATTAGGGTTTCTAACCAATCTTGTGCATCCAATAGGTGTGTTTAGTCATTTGATGAACATTTAGGTCATTTTCGTCCTCCCCAGGCTTATTCTTATCCAATTAGGGTTTCTAACCAATCTTGTGCATCCAATAGGTGTGTTTGTGTCATTGGATGAACATTTAGGTCATTTTCGTCCTCCCTGTGCTTATTCTTGTACAATTAGGGTTTCTAACCAATCTTTTGCATCCAATAGGTGTGTTTGTGTCATTGGATGAACATTTAGGTTATTTTCGTCCCCCTAGTCTTATTCTTGTCCAATTAGGGTTTTAAGCAATCTTGTGCATCCAATAAGTTCATTTGTGTCATTGGATGAATAGTTAAGTCATTTTCGTCCTCCCTAGGCTTATTCTTGTCAAATTAGGGTTTCTAACCAATCGTGTGCATCCAATAGGTGTGTTTGTGTCATTGGATGAACATTTAGGTCATTTTCGTCCTCCCTAGGCTTATTCTTGTCCAATTAGGGTTTTTAACCAATATTGTGCATCCAATAGGTGTGTTTGTGTCATTGGATGAACATTTAGGACATTTTAGTCCTCCTTAGGCTTATTCTTGTCCAATTAGGGTTTTTAACCAATTTGTGCATCCAATAAGTTCATTTGTGTCATTGGATTAACATTTAGGTCATTTTCGTCCTCCCTAGGCTTATTCTTGTCCAATTAGGGTTTCTAACCAATCTTGTGCATCCAATAGGTGTGTTTGTGTCATTGGATGAACATTTAGGTCATTTTCGTCCTCCCAAGGCTTATTTTTGTCCAATTAGGGTTTTAACCAATCTTGTGCATCCAATAAGTTAAATTGTGTCATTGGATGAACATTTAGGTCATTTTCGTCCTCCCTAGGCTTATTCTTGTCCAATTACAGTTTTTAACCAATCTTGTGCATCCAATAAGTCCATTTGTGTCATTGGATTAACATTTAGGTCATTTTCGTCCTTCTTAGGCTTATTCTTGTCCAATTAGGGTTTCTAACCAATCTTGTTCATCCAATAGGTGTGTTTAGTCATGTGATGAACATTTAGGTTATTTTCGTCCTCCCTAGGCTTATTCTTGTCCAATTAGGGTTGTTAACATATCTTGTGCATCCAATAGGTGTGTTTGTGTCATTGGATGAACATTTAGGTCACTTTCGTCCTCCCTAGTCTTATTCTTGTCCAATTAGGGTTTTAAGCAATCTTGTGCATTCAATAAGTTCATTTGTGTCATTGGATGAATAGTTAGGTCATTTTCGTCCTCCCTAGGCTTATTCTTGTCCAATTAGGGTTTCTAAACAATCTTGTGCATCCAATAGGTGTGTTTGTGTCATTGGATGAATATTTAGGTCATTTTCATCCTCCCCAGGCATATTCTTGTCCAATTAGGGTTTCTAACCAATCTTGTGCATCCAATAGGTGTGTTTGTGTCATTGGATGAACATTTAGGTCATTTTCGTCCTCCCTAGTCTTATTCTTGTCCAATTAGGGTTTTAAGCAATCTTGTGCATCCAATAAGTTCATTTGTGTCATTGGATGAATAGTTAGGTCATTTTCGTCCTCCCTAGGCTTATTCTTGTCCAATTAGGGTTTCTAAACAATCTTGTGTATCCAATAGGTGTGTTTGTGTCATTGGATGAACATTTAGTTCATTTTCGTCCTCCCTAGGCTTATTCTTGTCCAATTAGGGTTTCTAACCAATCTTGTGCATCCAATAGGTGTGTTTATGTCATTGGATGAACATTTAGGTCATTTTCGTCCTCCCTATGCTTATTCTTGTCCAATTAGGGTTTTTAACCAATCTTGTGCATCCAATAGGTGTGTTTGTGTCATTGGATGAACATTTAGGTCATTTTCGTCCTCCCTAGGCTTATTCTTGTCCAATTAGGGTTTTTAACCAATCTTGTGCATCCAATAAGTTCATTTGTGTCATTTGGTGAACATTTAGGTCATTTTCGTCCTCCCTAGGCTTATTGTTGTCCAATTAGGGTTTCTAACCAATCTTGTGCATCCAATAGGTGTGTTTAGTCATTTGATGAACATTTAGGTTATTTTCGTCCTCCCTAGGCTTATTCTTGTCCAATTAGGGTTTTTAACCAATCTTGTGCATCCAATAAGTTCATTTGTGTCATTGGATTAACATTTAGGTCATTTTCGTCCTTCCTAGGCTTATTCTTGTCCAATTAGGGTTTCTAACCAATCTTGTGCATCCAATAGGTGTGTTTGTGTCATTGGATGAACATTTAGGTCATTTTCGTCCTCCCTAGGCTTATTCTTGTCCAATTAGGGTTTCTAAACAATCTTGTGCATCCAATGGGTGTGTTTGTGTCATTGGATGAACATTTAGGTCACTTTCGTCCTCCCTAAGCTTATTCTTGTCCAATTAGGGTTTTAAGCAATCTTGTGCATCCAATAAGTTCATTTGTGTCATTGGATTAACATTTAGGTCATTTTCGTCCTCCCTAGGCTTATTCTTGTCAAATTAGGGTTTTTAACCAATCATGTGCATCCAATAAGTTCATTTGTGTCATTGGATGAACAATTAGGTCATTTTCGTCCACCCTAGGCTTATTCATGTCCAATTAGGGTTTCTAACCAATCTTGTGAATCCAATAGGTGTGTTTGTGTCATTGGATGAACATTTAGGTCATTTTCGTCCTCCCTATGCTTATTCTTGTCCAATTAGGGTTTTTAACCAATCTTGTGCATCCAATAGGTGTGTTTGTGTCATTGGATGAACATTCAGGTTATTTTCATCCTCCCTAGGCTTATTCTTGTCCAATTAGGGTTTTTAACCAATCTTGTGCATCCAATAAGTTCATTTGTGTCATTGGGTGAACATTTAGGTCATTTTCGTCCTCCCTAGGCTTATTCTTGTCCAATTAGGGTTTCTAACCAATCTTGTGCATCCAATAGGTGTGTTTAGTCATTTGATGAACATTTAGGTTATTTTCGTCCTCCCTAGGCTTATTCTTGTCCAATTAGGGTTTTTAACCAATCTTGTGCATCCAATAAGTTCATTTGTGTCATTGGATTAACATTTAGGTCATTTTCGTCCTCCCTAGGCTTATTCTTGTCCAATTAGGGTTTCTAACCAATCTTGTGCATCCAATAGGTGTGTTTGTGTCATTGGATGAACATTTAGGTCATTTTCGTCCTCCCTAGTCTTATTCTTGTCCAATTAGGGTTTTAAGCAATCTTGTACATCCAATAAGTTCATTTGTGTCATTGGATGAATATTTAGGTCTTTTTCATCCTCCCTAGGCATATTCTTGTCCAATTAGGGTTTTAAGCAATCTTGTGCATCCAATAAGTTCAATTGTGTCATTGGATGAACATTTAGGTCATTTTCGTCCTCCCTAGGCTTATTCTTGTCCAATTATGGTTTTTAACCAATCTTGTGCATCCAATAAGTTCATTTGTGTCATTGGATTAACATTTAGGTCATTTTCGTCCTCCCTAGGCTTATTCTTGTCCAATTAGGGTTTCTAACCAATCTTGTGCATCCAATAGGTTTGTTTGTGTCATTGGATGAACATTTAGGTTATTTTCGTCCTCCCTATGCTTATTCTTGTACAATTAGGGTTTCTAACCAATCTTGTGCATCCAATAGGTGTGTTTGTGACATTAGATGAACATTTAGGTCATTTTCGTCCTCCCTAGGCTTATTCTTGTCCCATTAGGGTTTTTAACCAATCTTGTGCATCCAATAGGTGTGTTTAGTCATTTGATGAACATTTAGGTTATTTTCGTCCTCCCTAGGCTTATTCTTGTCCAATTAGGGTTTTTAACCAATCTAGTGCATCCAAGTAGTTCATTTGTGTCATTGGATGAACATTTAGGTCATTTTCGTCCTCCCTATGCTTATTCTTGTACAATTAGGGTTTCTAACCAATCTTGTGCATCCAATAGGTGTGTTTGTGACATTGGATGAACATTTAGGTCATTTTCGTCCTCCCTAGGCTTATTGTTTTCCAATTAGGGTTTCTAACCAATCTTGTGCATCCAATAGGTGTGTTTAGTCATTTGATGAACATTTAGGTTATTTTCGTCCTCCCTAGGCTTATTCTTGTCCAATTAGGGTTTTTAACCAATCTTGTGCATCGAATAAGTTCATTTGTGTCATTGGATTAACATTTAGGTCATTTTTGTCCTCCCTAGGCTTATTCTTGTCCAATAAGGGTTTCTAACCAATCTTGTGCATCCAAGAGGTGTGTTTGTGTCATTGGATAAACATTTAGGTCATTTTCGTCCTCCCTATGCTTATTCTTGTACAATTAGGGTTTCTAACCAATCTTGTGCATCCAATAGGTGTGTTTGTGTCATTGGATGAACATTTAGGTCATTTTCGTCCTCCCTAGGCTTATTCTGGTCCAATTAGGGTTTTTAACCAATCTTGTGCATCCAATATGTTCATTTGAGTCATTGGATGAACATTTAGGTCATTTTCGTCCTCCCTAGGCTTATTCTTGTCAAATTAGGGTTTCTAACCAATCTCGTGCATCCAATAGGTGTGTTTGTGTCATTGGATGAATATTTAGGTCATTTTCGTCCTCCCTAGTCTTATTCTTGTCCAATTAGGGTTTTAAGCAATCTTGTGCATCCAATACGTTCATTTGTGTCATTGGATGAATAGTTAGGTCGTTTTCGTCCTCCCTAGTCTTATTCTTGTCCAATTAGGGTTTTAAGCAATCTTGTGCATCCAATAAGTTCATTTGTGTCATTGGATGAATAGTTAGGTCATTTTCGTCCTCCCTAGACTTATTCTTGTAAAATTAGGGTTTCTAACCAATCTCGTGCATCCAATAGGTGTGTTTGTGTTATTGGATGAACATTTAGGTCATTTTTGTCCTCCCTAGTCTTATTCTTGTCCAATTAGGGTTTTAAGCAATCTTGTGCATCCAATAAGTTCATTTGTGACATTGGATGAATAGTTAGGTCATTTTGGTCCTCCCTAGGCTTATTCTTGTCAAATTAGGGTTTCTAACCAATCGTGTGCGTCCAATAGGTGTGTTTGTGTCATTGGATGAACATTTAGGTCATTTTCGTCCTCCCTAGGCTTATTCTTGTCCACTTAGGGTTTCTAACCAATCTTGTGCATCCAATAGGTGTGTTTGTGTCATTGGATGAACATTTAGGTCATTTTCGTCCTCCGTAGGCTTATTCTTGTCCAATTAGGGTTTTTAACCAATCTTGTGCATCCAATAAGTTCATATGTGTCATTGGATGAACATTTAGGTCATTTTCGTCCTCCCAAGGCTTATTCTTGTCCAATTAGGGTTTCTAACCAATCTTGTGCATCCAATAGGTGTGTTTGTGTCATTGGATGAACATTTAGGTCATTTTCGTCCTCCCTAGTCTTATTCTTGCCCAATTAGGGTTTTAAGCAATCTGGTGCTTCCAATAAGTTCATTTGTGTCATTGGATGAATATTTAGGTCATTTTCATCCTCCCTAGGCATATTCTTGTCGAATTAGGGTTTCTAACCAATCTTGTGCATCCAATAGGTGTGTTTGTGTCATTGGATGAACATTTAGGTCATTTTCGTCCTCCCTAGGCTTATTCTTGTCAAATTAGGGTTTCTAACCAATCGTGTGCGTCCAATAGGTGTGTTTGTGTCATTGGATGAACATTTAGGTCATTTTCGTCCTCCCTAGGCATATTCTTGTCCAATTAGGGTTTCTAACCAATCTTGTGCACCCAATAGGTGTGTTTGTGTCATTGGATGAACATTTAGGTCATTTTCGTCCTCCGTAGGCTTATTCTTGTCCAATTAGGGTTTTTAACCAATCTTGTGCATCCAATAAGTTCATTTGTGTCATTGGATGAACATTTAGGTCATTTTCGTCCTCCCAAGGCTTATTCTTGTCCAATTAGGGTTTATAACCAATCTTGTGCATCCAACAGATGTGTTTGTGTCATTGGATGAACATTTAGGTCATTTTCGTCCTCCCTATGCTTATTCTTGTCCAATTAGGGTTTTTAACTAATCTTGGGCATCCAATAGGTGTGTTTGTGTCATTGGATGAACATTTAGGTCACTTTCGTCCTCCCTAGGCTTATTCTTGTCCAATTAGGGTTTTTAACCAATCTTGTGCATCCAATAAGTTCATTTGTGTCATTGGGTGAACATTTAGGTCATTTTCGTCCTCCCTAGGCTTATTCTTGTCCAATTTGGGTTTCTAACCAATCTTGTGCATCCAATAGGTGTGTTTAGCTATTTGATGAACATTTAGGTTATTTTCGTCCTCCCTAGGCTTATTCTTGTCCAATTAGGGTTTTTAACCAATCTTGTGCATCCAATAAGTTCATTTGTGTCATTGGATTAACATTTAGGTCATTTTCTTCCTCCCTAGGCTTATTCTTGTCCAATTAGGGTTTCTAACCAATCTTGTGCATCCAATAGGTGTGTTTGTGTCATTGGATGAACATTTAGGTCATTTTCGTCCTCCCTAGTCTTATTCTTGTCCAATTAGGGTTTCTAAACAATCTTGTGCATCCAATAGGTGTATTTGTGTCATTGGATGAACATTTAGGTCATTTTCGTCCTCCCTAGGCTTATTCTTGTCCAATTAGGGTTTCTAACCAATCTTGTGCATCCAATAGGTGTGTTTGTATCATTGGATGAACATTTAGGTCATTTTCGTCCTCCCTAGGCTTATTCTTGTCCAATTAGGGTTTCTAACCAATCTTGTGCATCCAATAGGTGTGTTTGTGTCATTGGATAAACATTTAGGTCATTTTCGTCCTCCCTAGGCTTATTCTTGTCCAATTAGGGTTTTTAACCAATCTTGTGCATCCAATAAGTTCATTTGTGTCATTTGATTAACATTTAGGTCATTTTCGTCCTCCCTAGGCTTATTCTTGTCCAATTAGGGTTTCTAACCAATCTTGTGCATCCAATAGGTGTGTTTGTGTCATTGGATGAACATTTAGGTCATTTTCGTCCTCCCTAGGCTTATTCTTTTCCAATTAGAGTTTTTAACTAATCTTGTGCATCCAATAAGTTTATTTGTGTCATTGGATGAATAGTTAGGTCATTTTCGTCCTCCCTAGGCTTATTCTTGTCCAATTAGGGTTTCTAACCAATCTTGTGCATCCAATAGGTGTGTTTAGTCATTTGATGAACATTTAGGTTATTTTCGTCCTCCCTAGGCTTATTCTTGTCCAATTAGGGTTTTTAACCAATCTTGTGCATCCAATAAGTTCATTTGTGTCATTGGATTAACATTTAGGTCATTTTCGTCCTTCCTAGGCTTATTCTTGTCCAATTAGGGTTTCTAACCAATCTTGTGCATCCAATAGGTGTGTTTGTGTCATTGGATGAACATTTAGGTCATTTTCGTCCTCCCAAGGCTTATTCTTGTCCAATTAGAGTTTTTAACCAATCTTGTGCATCCAATAAGTTCATTTGTGTCATTGGGTGAACATTTAGGTCATTTTCGTCCTCCCTAGGCTTATTCTTGTCCAATTAGGGTTTCTAACCAATCTTGTGCATCCAATAGGTGTGTTTAGTCATTTGATGAACATTTAGGTCATTTTCGTCCTCCCTTGGCTTATTCTTGTCCAATTAGGGTTTTTAACCAATCTTGTGCATCCAATAAGTTCATTTGTGTCATTGGGTGAACATTTAGGTCATTTTCGTCCTCCCTAGGCTTATTCTTGTCCAATTAGGGTTTCTAACCAATCTTGTGCATCCAATAGGTGTGTTTAGTCATTTGATGAACATTTAGGTTATTTTCGTCCTCCCTCGGCTTATTCTTGTCCAATTAGGGTTTTTAACCAATCTTGTGCATCCAATAAGTTCATTTGTGTCATTGGATTAACATTTAGGTCATTTTCGTCCTCCCTAGGCTTATTCTTGTCCAATTAGGGTTTCTAACCAATCTTGTGCATCAAATAGGTGTGTTTGTGTCGTTGGATGAACATTTAGGTCATATTCGTCTTCCCTATGCTTATTCTTATACAATTAGGGTTTTTAACCAATCTTGTGCATCCAATAGGTGTGTTTGTGTCATTGGATGAACATTTAGGTCATTTTCGTCCTCCCTAGGCTTATTCTTGTCCAATTAGGGTTTTTAACCAATCTTGTGCATCCAATAAGTTCATTTGTGTCATTTGGTGAACATTTAGGTCATTTTCGTCCTCCCTAGGCTTATTGTTGTCCAATTAGGGTTTCTAACCAATCTTGTGCATCCAATAGGTGTGTTTAGTCATTTGATGAACATTTAGGTTATTTTCGTCCTCCCTAGGCTTATTCTTGTCCAATTAGGGTTTTTAACCAATCTTGTGCATCCAATAGGTTCATTTGTGTCATTGGATGAACATTTAGGTCATTTTCGTCCTCCCTAGGCTTATTCTTGTCCAATTAGGGTTTATAAGCAATCTTGTGCATCCAATAAGTTCATTTGTGTCATTGGATGAACATTTAGGTCATTTTCGTCCTCCCTATGCTTATTCTTGTCCAATTAGGGTTTTTAACCAATCTTGTGCATCCAATAGGTGTGTTTGTGTCATTGGATGAACATTTAGTTCATTTTCGTCCTCCCTAGGCTTATTCTTGTCCAATTAGGGTTTTTAACCATTCTTGTGCATCCAATAAGTTCATTTGTGTCATTGGGTGAACATTTAGGTCATTTTCGTCCTCCCTAGGCTTATTCTTGTCCAATTAGGGTTTCTAACCAATGTTGTGCATCCAATAGATGTGTTTGTGTCATTGGATGAACATTTAGGTCATTTTGTCCTCCCTAGGCTTATTCTTGTCCAATTAGGGTTTTTAACCAATCTTGTGCATCCAATAGGTGTGTTTGTGTCATTGGATGAACATTTAGGTCATTTTCGTCCTCCCTAGGCTTATTCTTGTCCAATTAGGGTTTTTAACCAATCTTGTGCATCCAATAGGTGTGTTTGTGTCAATGGATGAACATTTAGGTCATTTTCGTCCTCCCTAGGCTTATTCTTGTCAAATTAGGGTTTCTAACCAATCGTGTGCGTCCAATAGGTGTGTTTGTGTCATTGGATGAACATTTAGGTCATTTTCGTCCTCCCTAGGCTTATTCTTGTCCAATTAGGGTTTTTAACCAATCTTGTGCATCCAATAGGTGTGTTTGTGTCATTGGATGAACATTTAGGTCATTTTCGTCCTCCCTAGGCTTATTCTTGTCCAATTAGGATTTTTAATCAATCTTGTGCATCCAATAAGTTCATTTGTGTCATTGGATGAACATTTAGGTCATTTTCGTCCTCCCTAGAATTATTCTTGTCCAATTAGGGTTTCTAACCAATCTTGTGCATCCAATAAGTTCATTTGTGTCATTGGATGAACATTTAGGTCATTTTCGTCCTCCCTAGGCTTATTCTTGTCTAATTAGGGTTTTTAAGCAATCTTGTGCATCCAATAAGTTCATTTGTGTCATTGTATGAACATTTAGGTCATTTTCGTCCTCCCTAGGCTTATTCTTGTTCAATTAGGGTTTCTAACCAATCTTGTGCATCCAATAGGTGTGTTTGTGTCATTGGATGAACATTTAGGTCATTTTCGTCCTCCCTAGGCTTATTCTTGTCCAATTAGGGTTTCTAAACAATCTTGTGCATCCAATAGGTGTGTTTGTGTCAATGGATGAACATTTAGGTCATTTTCGTCCTTCCTAGGCTTATTCTTGTCCAATTAGGGTTTCTAACCAATCTTGTGCATCCAATAGGTGTGTTTGTGACATTGGATGACCATTTAGGTCATTTTCGTCCTCCCTAGGCTTATTCTTGTCCCATTAGGGTTTTTAACCAATCTTGTGCATCCAATAAGTTCAATTGTGTCATTGGATGAACATTTAGGTCATTTTCTTCCTCCCTAGGCTTATTCTTGTCCAATTAGGGTTTTTAACCAATCTTGTGCATCCAATAAGTTCATTTGTGTCATTGGGTGAACATTTAGGTCATTTTCGTCCTCCCTAGGCTTATTCTTGTCCAATTAGGGTTTCTAACCAATCTTGTGCATCCAATAGGTGTGTTTAGTCATTTGATGAACATTTAGGTTATTTTCGTCCTCCCTAGGCTTATTCTTGTCCAATTAGGGTTTCTAACCAATCTTGTGCATCCAATAGGTGTGTTTGTGTCATTGGATTAACATTTAGGTCATTTTCGTCCTCCGTAGGCTTATTCTTGTCCAATTAGGGTTTTTAACCAATCTTGTGCATCCAATAAGTTCATTTGTGTCATTGGATGAACATTTAGGTCATTTTCGTCCTCCCAAGGCTTATTCTTGTCCAATTAGGGTTTCTAACCAATCTTGTGAATCCAATAGGTGTGTTTGTGTCATTGGATGAACATTTAGGTCATTTTCGTCCTCCGTTGGCTTATTCTTGTCCAATTAGGGTTTTTAACCAATCATGTGCATCCAATAAGTGCATTTGTGTCATTGGATGAACATTTAGGTCATTTTCGTCATCCCAAGGCTTATTCTTATCCAATTAGGGTTTCTAACCAATCTTGTGCATCCAATAGGTGTGTTTGTGTCATTGGATGAACATTTAGGTCATTTTCGTCCTCCCTAGTCTTATTCTTGTCCAATTAGGGTTTTAAGCAATCTTGTGCTTCCAATAAGTTCATTTGTGTCATTGGATGAATATTTAGGTCATTTTCGTCCTCCCTAGGCATATTCTTGTCGAATTACGGTTTCTAACCAATCTTGTGCATCCAATAGGTGTGTTTGTGTCATTGGATGAACATTTAGGTCATTGTCGTCCTCCCTAGTCTTATTCTTGTCCAATTAGGGTTTTAAGCAATCTTGTGCATCCAATAAGTTCATTTGTGTCATTGGATGAACATTTAGGTCATTTTCGTCCTCCCAAGGCTTATTCTTGTCCAATTAGGGTTTCTAACCAATCTTGTGCATCCAATAGGTGTGTTTGTGTCATTGGATGAATATTTAGGTCATTTTCGTCCTCCCTAGTCTTATTCTTGTCCAATTAGGGTTTTAAGCAATCTTGTGCATCCAATACGTTCATTTGTGTCATTGGATGAATAGTTAGGTCGTTTTCGTCCTCCCTAGTCTTATTCTTGTCCAATTAGGGTTTTAAGCAATCTTGTGCATCCAATAAGTTCATTTGTGTCATTGGATGAATAGTTAGGTCATTTTCGTCCTCCCTAGACTTATTCTTGTCAAATTAGGGTTTCTAACCAATCTCGTGCATCCAATAGGTGTGTTTGTGTTATTGGATGAACATTTAGGTCATTTTCGTCATCCCTAGTCTTATTCTTGTCCAATTAGGGTTTTAAGCAATCTTGTGCATCCAATAAGTTCATTTGTGACATTGGATGAATAGTTAGGTCATTTTCGTCCTCCCTAGGCTTATTCTTGTCAAATTAGGGTTTCTAACCAATCGTGTGCGTCCAATAGGTGTGTTTGTGTCATTGGATGAACATTTAGGTCATTTTCGTCCTCCCTAGGCTTATTCTTGTCCAATTAGGGTTTCTAACCAATCTTGTGCATCCAATAGGTGTGTTTGTGTCATTGGATGAATATTTAGGTCATTTTCGTCCTCCGTAGGCTTATTCTTGTCCAATTAGGGTTTTTAACCAATCTTGTGCATCCAATAAGTTCATTTGTGTCATTGGATGAACATTTAGGTCATTTTCGTCCTCCCAAGGCTTATTCTTGTCCAATTAGGGTTTCTAACCAATCTTGTGAATCCAATAGGTGTGTTTGTGTCATTGGATGAACATTTAGGTCATTTTCGTCCTCCGTTGGCTTATTCTTGTCCAATTAGGGTTTTTAACCAATCATGTGCATCCAATAAGTGCATTTGTGTCATTGGATGAACATTTAGGTCATTTTCGTCATCCCAAGGCTTATTCTTATCCAATTAGGGTTTCTAACCAATCTTGTGCATCCAATAGGTGTGTTTGTGTCATTGGATGAACATTTAGGTCATTTTCGTCCTCCCTAGTCTTATTCTTGTCCAATTAGGGTTTTAAGCAATCTTGTGCTTCCAATAAGTTCATTTGTGTCATTGGATGAATATTTAGGTCATTTTCGTCCTCCCTAGGCATATTCTTGTCGAATTACGGTTTCTAACCAATCTTGTGCATCCAATAGGTGTGTTTGTGTCATTGGATGAACATTTAGGTCATTGTCGTCCTCCCTAGTCTTATTCTTGTCCAATTAGGGTTTTAAGCAATCTTGTGCATCCAATAAGTTCATTTGTGTCATTGGATGAACATTTAGGTCATTTTCGTCCTCCCAAGGCTTATTCTTGTCCAATTAGGGTTTCTAACCAATCTTGTGCATCCAATAGGTGTGTTTGTGTCATTGGATGAACATTTAGGTCATTTTCGTCCTCCCTAGTCTTATTCTTGCCCAATTAGGGTTTTAAGCAATCTTGTGCTTCCAATAAGTTCATTTGTGTCATTGGATGAATATTTAGGTCATTTTCATCCTCCCTAGGCATATTCTTGTCGAATTAGGGTTTCTAACCAATCTTGTGAATCCAATAGGTGTGTTTGTGTCATTGGATGAACATTTAGGTCATTTTCGTCCTCCCTAGGCTTATTCTTGTCAAATTAGGGTTTCTAACCAATCGTGTGCGTCCAATAGGTGTGTTTGTGTCATTGGATGAACATTTAGGTCATTTTCGTCCTCCCTAGGCTTATTCTTGTCCAATTAGGGTTTCTAACCAATCTTGTGCATCCAATAGGTGTGTTTGTGTCATTGGATGAACATTTAGGTCATTTTCGTCCTCCCTAGTCTTATTCTTGTCCAATTAGGGTTTTAAGCAATCTTGTGCTTCCAATAAGTTCATTTGTGTCATTGGATGAATATTTAGGTCATTTTCATCCTCCCTAGGCATATTCTTGTCGAATTACGGTTTCTAACCAATCTTGTGCATCCAATAGGTGTGTTTGTGTCATTGGATGAACATTTAGGTCATTGTCGTCCTCCCTAGTCTTATTCTTGTCCAATTAGGGTTTTAAGCAATCTTGTGCATCCAATAAGTTCATTTGTGTCATTGGATGATCATTTAGGTCATTTTCGTCCTCCCAAGGCTTATTCTTGTCCAATTAGGGTTTCTAACCAATCTTGTGCATCCAATAGGTGTGTTTGTGTCATTGGATGAACATTTAGGTCATTTTCGTCCTCCCTAGTCTCATTCTTGTCCAATTAGGGTTTTAAGCAATCTTGTGCATCCAATAAGTTCATTTGTCTCATTGGATGAATAGTTAGGTCATTTTCGTCGTCCCTAGTCTTATTCTTGTCCAATTAGGGTTTTAAGCAATCTTGTGCATCCAATAAGTTCATTTGTGTCATTGGATGAACATTTAGGTCATTTTCGTATTCCCAATGCTTATTCTTGTCCAATTAGGGTTTTTAACCAATCTTGTGCATCCAATAGGTGTGTTTGTGTCATTGGATGAACATTTAGGTCATTTTCGTCCTCCCTAGGCTTATTCTTGTCCAATTAGGGTTTTTAACCAATCTTGTGCATCCAATAAGTTCATTTGTGTCATTGGGTGAACATTTAGGTCATTTTCGTCCTCCCTAGGCTTATTCTTGTCCAATTAGGGTTTCTAACCAATCTTGTGCATCCAATAGGTGTGTTTAGTCATTTGATGAACATTTAGGTTATTTTCGTTCTCCCTAGGCTTATTCTTGTCCAATTAGGGATTTTAACCAATGTTGTGCATCCAATAACTTCATTTGTGTCATTGGATTAACATTTAGGTCATTTTCGTCCTCCCTAGGCTTATTCTTGTCCAATTAGGGTTTCTTACCAATCTTGTGCATCCAATAGGTGTGTTTGTGTCATTGGATGAACATTTAGGTCATTTTCGTCATCCCTAGGCTTATTCTTTTCCAATTAAGGTTTTTAACCAATCTTGTGCATCCAATGAGTTCATTTGTGTCATTGGATGAACATTTAGGTCATTTTCTTCCTCCCTAGGCATATTCTTGTCCAATTAGGGTTTCTAACCAATCTTGTGCATCCAATAGGTGTGTTTGTGTCATTGGATGAACATTTAGGTCATTTTCGTCCTCCCTAGGCTTATTCTTGTCCAATTAGGGTTTTTAACCAATCTTGTGCATCCAATAAGTTCATTTGTGTCATTGGATGAATAGTTAGGTCATTTTCGTCCTCCCTAGGCTTATTCTTGTCAAATTAGGGTTTCTAACCAATCTTGTGCATGCAATAGGTGTGTTTGTGTCATTGGATGAACATTTAGGTTATTTTCGTCCTCCCTAGTCTTATTCTTGTCCAATTAGGGTTTTAAGCAATCTTGTGCATCCAATAAGTTCATTTGTGTCATTGGATGAATAGTTAGGTCATTTTCGTCCTCCCTAGGCTTATTCTTGTCAAATTAGGGTTTCTAACCAATCGTGTGCGTCCAATAGGTGTGTTTGTGTCATTGGATGAACATTTAGGTCATTTTCGTCCTCCCTAGGCTTATTCTTGTCCAATTAGGGTTTTTAACCAATCTTGTGCATCCAATAGGTGTGTTTGTGTCATTGGATGAACATTTAGGTCATTTCCGTCCTCCCTAGGCTTATTCTTGTCCAAATTTGGGTTTTTAACCAATCTTGTTTATCCAATAAGTTCATTTGTGTCATTGGATTAACATTTAGGTCATTTTCGTCCTCCCTAGGCTTATTCTTGTCCAATTAGGGTTTCTAACCAATCTTGTGCATCCAATAGGTGTGTTGGTGTCATTGGATGAACATTTAGGTCATTTTCGTCCTCCCTAGGCTTATTTATGTCCAATTAGGGTTTTTAACCAATCTTGTGCATCCAATAAGTTCAATTGTGTCATTGTATGAATATTTAGATCATTTTCGTCCTCCCTAGGCTTATTTTTGTCCAATTACGGTTTTTAACCAATCTTGTGCATCCAATAAGTTCATTTGTGTCATTGGATTAACATTTAGTTCGTTTTCGTCCTCCCTAGGCTTATTCTTGTCCAATTAGGGTTTCTACCCAATCTTGTGCATCCAA
>JBBPBR010000438.1:220074-234406 GCA_037974775.1 Cicer pinnatifidum
GGCTTATTCTTGTCCAATTAGGGTTTCTAACCAATCTTGTGCATCCAATAGGTGTGTTGGTGTCATTGGATGAACATTTAGGTCATTTTCGTCCTCCCTAGGCTTATTTATGTCCAATTAGGGTTTTTAACCAATCTTGTGCATCCAATAAGTTCAATTGTGTCATTGTATGAACATTTAGATCATTTTCGTCCTCCCTAGGCTTATTTTTGTCCAATTACGGTTTTTAACCAATCTTGTGCATCCAATAAGTTCATTTGTGTCATTGGATTAACATTTAGTTCGTTTTCGTCCTCCCTAGGCTTATTCTTGTCCAATTAGGGTTTCTACCCAATCTTGTGCATCCAATAGGTGTGTTTGTGACATTGGATGAACATTTAGGTCATTTTCGTCCTCCCTAGGCTTATTCTTGTCCCATTAGGGTTTTTAACCAATCTTGTGCATCCAATAAGTTCAATTGTGACATTGGATGAACATTTAGGTCATTTTCGTCTTCCCTAGGCTTATTCTTGTCCAATTAGGGTTTTTAACCAATCTTGTGCATCCAATATGTTCATTTGTGTCATTGGATGAACATTTAGGTCATTTTCGTCCTCCCTAGGCTTATTCTTGTCCAATTAGGGTTTCTAACCAATCTTGTGCATCCAATAGGTTTGTTTGTGTCATTGGATGAACATTTAGGTCATTTTCGTCCTCCCTTGGCTTATTCTTGTCCAATTAGGGTTTTTAACCAATCTTGTGCATCCAATAAGTTCATTTGTGTCATTGGATTAACATTTAGGTCATTTTCGTCCTCCCTAGGCTTATTCTTGTCCAATTAGGGTTTCTAACCAATCTTGTGCATCCAATAGGTGTGTTTGTGTCATTGGATGAACATTTAGGTCATTTTCGTCCCCGCTAGGCTTATTCTTGTCCAATTAGGGTTTTTAACCAATCTTGTGCATCCAATCAGTTCATTTGTGTCATTGGATTAACATTTAGGTCATTTTCGTCCTCCCTAGGCTTATTCTTGTCCAATTAGGGTTTCTAACCAATCTTGTGCATCCAATAGGTGTGTTTAGTCATTTGATGAACATTTAGGTTATTTTCGTCCTCCCTAGGCTTATTCTTGTCCAATTAGGGTTTTTAACCAATCTTGTGCATCCAATAAGTTCATTTGTGTCATTGTATTACCATTTAGGTCATTTTTGTCCTCCCTAGGCTTATTCTTGTCCAATTAGGGTTTCTAACCAATCTTGGGCATCCAATAGGTGTGTTTGTGTCATTGGATAAACATTTAGGTCATTTTCGTCCTCCCTAGGCTTATTCTTTTCCAATTAGGGTTTTTAACCAATCTTGTGCATCCAATAAGTTCATTTGTGTCATTGGGTGAACATTTAGGTCATTTTCGTCCTCCCTAGGCTTATTCTTGTCCAATTAGGGTTTCTAACCAATCTTGTGCATCCAATAGGTGTGTTTAGTCATTTGATGAAAACATTTAGGTCATTTTCGTCCTCCCTAGGCTTATTCTTGTCCAATTAGGGTTTTTAACCAGTCTTGTGCATCCAATAAGTTCATTTGTGTCATTGGATGAACATTTAGGTCATTTTCGTCCTCCCTAGGCTTATTCTTGTCCAATTAGGGTTTTTAACCAATCTTGTGCATCCAATAGGTGTGTTTGTGTCATTGGATGAACATTTAGGTCATTTTCGTCCTCCCTAGGCTTATTCTTGTCCAATTAGGGTTTTTAACCAATCTTGTGCATCCAATAAGTTCATTTGTGTCATTGGGTGAACATTTAGGTCATTTTCGTCCTCCCTAGGCTTATTCTTGTCCAATTAGGGTTTCTAACCAATCTTGTGCATCCAATAGGTGTGTTTAGTCATTTGATGAACATTTAGGTTATTTTCGTCCTCCCTAGGCTTATTCTTGTCCAATTAGGGTTTTTAACCAATCTTGTGCATCCAATAACTTCATTTGTGTCATTGGATGAACATTTAGGTCATTTTCGTCCTCCCTATGCTTATTCTTGTCCAATTAGGGTTTTTAACCAATCTTGTGCATCCAATAGGTGTGTTTGTGTCATTGGATGAACATTTAGGTCATTTTCGTCCTCCCTAACCTTATTCTTGTCCCATTAGGGTTTTTAACCAATCTTGTGAATCCAATAAGTTCAATTGTGTCATTGGATGAACATTTAGGTCATTTTCGTCCTCCCTAGGCTTATTCTTGTCCAATTAGGGTTTTTAACCAATCTTGTACATCCAATATGTTCATTTGTGTCATTGGGTGAACATTTAGGTCATTTTCGTCCTCTCTAGGCTTATTCTTGTCCAATTAGGGTTTCTAACCAATCTTGTGCATCCAATAGGTGTGTTTAGTCATTTGATGAACATTTAGGTTATTTTCGTCCTCCCTAGGCTTATTCATGTCCAATTAGGGTTTTTAACCAATCTTGTGCATCCAATAAGTTCATTTGTGTCATTGGATTAACATTTAGGTCATTTTCCTCCTCCCTACGCTTATTCTTGTCCAATTAGGGTTTCTAACCAATGTTGTGCATCCAATAGGTGTGTTTGTGTCATTGGATGAACATTTAGGTCATTTTCGTCCTCTTTAGGCTTATTCTTGTCCAATTAGGGTTTTCAACCAATCTTGTGCATCCAATAGGTGTGTTTAGTCATTTGATGAACATTTAGGTTATTTTCATCCTCCCTAGGCTTATTCTTGTCCAATTAGGGTTTTTAACCAATCTTGTGCATCCAATAAGTTCATTTGTGTCATTGGATTAACATTTAGGTCATTTTCGTCCTCCCTAGGCTTATTCTTGTCCAATTAGGGTTTCTAACCAATCTTGTGCATCCAATAAGTTCAATTGTGTCATTGGATTAACATTTATGTCATTTTCGTCCTCCCTACGCTTATTCTTGTCCAATTAGGGTTTCTAACCAATGTTGTGCATCCAATAGGTGTGTTTGTGTCATTGGATGAACATTTAGGTCATTTTCGTCCTCTTTAGGCTTATTCTTGTCCAATTAGGGTTTTCAACCAATCTTGTGCATCCAATAGGTGTGTTTAGTCATTTGATGAACATTTAGGTTATTTTCATCCTCCCTAGGCTTATTCTTGTCCAATTAGGGTTTTTAACCAATCTTGTGCATCCAATAAGTTCATTTGTGTCATTGGATTAACATTTAGGTCATTTTCGTCCTCCCTAGGCTTATTCTTGTCCAATTAGGGTTTCTAACCAATCTTGTGCATCCAATAGGTTTGTTTGTGTCATTGGATGAACATTTAGGTTATTTTCGTCCTCCCTATGCTTATTCTTGTACAATTAGGGTTTCTAACCAATCTTGTGCATCCAATAGGTGTGTTTGTGACATTAGATGAACATTTAGGTCATTTTCGTCCTCCCTAGGCTTATTCTTGTCCCATTAGGGTTTTTAACCAATCTTGTGCATCCAATAGGTGTGTTTAGTCATTTGATGAACATTTAGGTTATTTTCGTCCTCCCTAGGCTTATTCTTGTCCAATTAGGGTTTTTAACCAATCTTGTGCATCCAAGTAGTTCATTTGTGTCATTGGATGAACATTTAGGTCATTTTCGTCCTCCCTATGCTTATTCTTGTCCAATTAGGGTTTCTAACCAATCTTGTGCATCCAATAGGTGTGTTTGTGTCATTGGATGAACATTTAGGTCATTTTCGTCCTCCCTAGGCTTATTCTTGTCCCATTAGGGTTTTTAACCAATCTTGTGCATCCCATAAGTTCATTTGTGTCATTGGATGAACATTTAGGTCATTTTCGTCCTCCCAAGGCTTATTCTTGTCCAATTAAGGTTTCTAACCAATCTTGTGCATCCAATAGGTGTGTTTGTGTCATTGGATGAACATTTAGGTCATTTTCGTCCTCCCTTGGCTTATTCTTGTCCAATTAGGGTTTTTAACCAATCTTGTGCATCCAATAAGTTCATTTGTGTCATTGGATTAACATTTAGGTCATTTTCGTCCTCCCTAGGCTTATTCTTGTCCAATTAGGGTTTCTAACCAATCTTGTGCATCCAATAGGTGTGTTTGTGTCCTTCGATGAACATTTAGGTCATTTTCGTCCTCCCTAGGCTTATTCTTGTCCAATTAGGGTTTTTAACCAATCTTGTGCATCCAATAAGTTCATTTGTTCATTGGATGAACATTTAGGTCATTTTCGTCCTCCCTATGCTTATTCTTGTCCAATTAGGGTTTTTAATAAATCTTGTGCATCCAATAGGTGTGTTTGTGTCATTGGATGAACATTTAGGTCATTTTCGTCCTCCCTAGGCTTATTCTTGTCCAATTAGGGTTTTTAACCAATCTTGTGCATCCAATAAGTTCATTTGTGTCATTGGATTAACATTTAGGTCATTTTCGTCCTCCCTAGGCTTATGCTTGTCCAATTAGGATTTCTAACCAATCTTGTGCATCCAATAGGTGTGTTTGTGTCATTGGATGAACATTTAGGTTATTATCGTCCTCCCTTGTCTTATTCTTGTCAAATTAGGGTTTTAAGCAATCTTGTGCATCCAATAAGTTCATTTGTGTCATTGGATTAACATTTAGGTCATTTTCGTCCTCCCTAGGCTTATTCTTGTCCAATTAGGGTTTCTAACCAATCTTGTGCATCCAATAGGTGTGTTTGTGTCATTGGATGAACATTTAGGTCATTTTCGTCCTCCCTAGGCTTATTCTTGTCCAATTAGGGTTTTTAACCAATCTTGTGCATCCAATAAATTCATTTGTGTCATTGGATGAACATTTAGGTCATTTTCGTCTTCCCAAGGCTTATTCTTGTCCAATTAGGGTTTCTAACCAATCTTGTGCATCCAATAGGTGTGTTTGTGTCATTGGATGAACATTTAGGTTATTATCGTCCTCCCTAGTCTTATTCTTGTCAAATTAGGGTTTTAAGCAATCTTGTGCATCCAATAAGTTCATTTGTGTCATTGGATTAACATTTAGGTCATTTTCGTCCTCCCTAGGCTTATTCTTGTCCAATTAGGGTTTCTAACCAATCTTGTGCATCCAATAGGTGTGTTTGTGTCATTGGATGAACATTTAGGTCATTTTCGTCCTCCGTAGGCTTATTCTTGTCCAATTAGGGTTTTTAACCAATCTTGTGCATCCAATAGGTGTGTTTGTGTCATTGGATGAACATTTAGGTCATTTTCGTCCTCCCTAGGCTTATTCTTGTCCAATTAGGGTTTTTAACCAATCTTGTGCATCTTATAAGTTCATTTGTGTCATTGGGTAAACATTTAGGTCATTTTCGTCCTCCCTAGGCATGTCCAATTAGGGTTTTAAGCAATCTTGTGCATCCAATAAGTTCATTTGTGTCATTGGATGAATAGTTAGGTCATTTTCATCCTCCCTAGGCTTATTCTTGTCAAATTAGGGTTTCTAACCAATCGTGTGCATCCAATAGGTGTGTTTGTGTCATTGGATGAACATTTAGGTCATTTTCGTCCTCCCTAGGCTTATTCTTGTCCAATTTGGGTTTCTAACCAATCGTGTGCATCCAATAGGTGTGTTTGTGTCATTGGATGAACATTTAGGTCATTTTCGTCCTCCCTAGGCTTATTCTTGTCCAATTAGGGTTTCTAACCAATCTTGTGCATCCAATAGGTGTGTTTGTGTCATTGGATGAACATTTAGGTCATTTTCGTCCTCCCTAGTCTTATTCTTGTCCAATTAGGGTTTTAAGCAATCTTGTGCTTCCAATAAGTTCATTTGTGTCATTGGATGAATATTTAGGTCATTTTCATCCTCCCTAGGCATATTCTTGTCGAATTACGGTTTCTAACCAATCTTGTGCATCCAATAGGTGTGTTTGTGTCATTGGATGAACATTTAGGTCATTGTCGTCCTCCCTAGTCTTATTCTTGTCCAATTAGGGTTTTAAGCAATCTTGTGCATCCAATAAGTTCATTTGTGTCATTGGATGATCATTTAGGTCATTTTCGTCCTCCCAAGGCTTATTCTTGTCCAATTAGGGTTTCTAACCAATCTTGTGCATCCAATAGGTGTGTTTGTGTCATTGGATGAACATTTAGGTCATTTTCGTCCTCCCTAGTCTCATTCTTGTCCAATTAGGGTTTTAAGCAATCTTGTGCATCCAATAAGTTCATTTGTCTCATTGGATGAATAGTTAGGTCATTTTCGTCGTCCCTAGTCTTATTCTTGTCCAATTAGGGTTTTAAGCAATCTTGTGCATCCAATAAGTTCATTTGTGTCATTGGATGAACATTTAGGTCATTTTCGTATTCCCAATGCTTATTCTTGTCCAATTAGGGTTTTTAACCAATCTTGTGCATCCAATAGGTGTGTTTGTGTCATTGGATGAACATTTAGGTCATTTTCGTCCTCCCTAGGCTTATTCTTGTCCAATTAGGGTTTTTAACCAATCTTGTGCATCCAATAAGTTCATTTGTGTCATTTGGTGAACATTTAGGTCATTTTCGTCCTCCCTAGGCTTATTCTTGTCCAATTAGGGTTTCTAAGCAATCTTGTGCATCCAATAGGTGTGTTTAGTCATTTGATGAACATTTAGGTTATTTTCGTCCTCCCTAGGCTTATTCTTGTCCAATTAGGGTTTTTAACCAATCTTGTGCATCCAATAAGTACATTTGTGTCATTGAATTTACATATAGGTCATTTTCGTCCTCCCTAGGCTTATTCTTGTCCAATTAGGGTTTCTAACCAATCTTGTGCATCCAATAGGTGTGTTTGTGTCATTGGATGAACATTTAGGTCATTTTCGTCCTCCCTAGGCTTATTCTTGTCCAATTAGGGTTTTTAACCAATCTTGTGCATCCAATAAGTTCATTTGTGTCATTGGATAAACATTTAGGTCATTTTCGTCCAACCTAGGCTTATTCTTGTCCAATTAGGGTTTTTAACCAATCTTGTGCATCCAATAAGTTCATTTGTGTCATTGGATAAACATTTAGGTCATTTTCGTCCAACCTAGACTTATTCTTGTCCAATTAGGGTTTTTAACCAATCTTGTGCATCCAATAAGTTCATTTGTGTCATTGGATAAACATTTAGGTCATTTTCGTCCTCCCTAGGCTTATTCTTGTCCAATTAGGGTTTCTAACCAATCTTGTGCATCCAATAGGTGTGTTTGTGTCATTGGATGAACATTTAGGTCAGTTTCTTCCTCCCTAGGCTTATTCTTGTCCAATTAGGGTTTCTTACGAATCTTGTGCATCCAATAGGTGTGTTTGTGTCATTGGATGAACATTTAGGTCATTTTCGTCCTCCCTAGGCTTATTCTTGTCCAATTAGGGTTTTTAACCAATCTTGTGCATCCAATAAGTTCATTTGTGTCATTGGATAAACATTTAGGTCATTTTCGTCCACCCTAGGCTTATTCTTGTCCAATTAGGGTTTTTAACCAATCTTGTGCATCCAATAGGCGTGTTTGTGTTATTGGATGAACATTTAGGTCATTTTCGTCCTCCCTAGGCTTATTCTTGTCCAATTAGGGTTGCTAACCAGTCTTGTGCATCCAATAGGTGTGTTTGCGTCATTGGATGAACATTTAGGTCATTTTCGTCCTCCCTAGGCTTATTCTTGTCCAATTAGGGTTTTTAACCAATCTTGTGCATCCAATAAGTTCATTTGTGTCATTGGATGAACATTTAGGTCATTTTCGTCCTCCCTAGGCTTATTCTTGTCCAATTAGGGTTTTTAACCAATCTTGTGCATCCAATAAGTTCATTTGTGTCATTGGATGAACATTTAGGTCATTTTCGTCCTCCCTAGGCTTATTCTTGTCCAATTAAGGTTTTCAACCAATCTTGTGCATCCAATAAGTTCATTTGTGTCATTGGATGAACATTAAGGTCATTTTCGTCCTCGCTAGGCTTATTCTTGTCCAATTAGGGTTTTTAAACAATCTTGTGCATCCAATAAGTTCATTTGTGTCATTGGATGAACATTTAGGTCATTTTCGTCCTCCCTAGGCTTATTCTTGTCCAATTAGGGTTTTTAACCAATCTTGTGCATCCAATAAGTTCATTTGTGTCATTGGATGAACATTTAGGTCATTTTCGTCCTCCCTAGGCTTATTCTTGTCCAATTAGGGTTTTAAGCAATCTTGTGCATCCAATAACTTCATTTGTGTCATTGGATGAACATTTAGGTCATTTTCGTCCTCCCTAGGCTTATTCTTGTCCAATTAGGGATTTTAACCAATCTTGTGCATCCAATAGGTGTGTTTGTGTCATTGGATGAACATTTAGGTCATTTTCGTCCTTCCTAGGCTTATTCTTGTCCAATTAGGGTTTTTAACCAATCTTGTGCATCCAATAAGTTCATTTGTGTCATTGGATGAACATTTAGGTTATTTTCGTCCTCCCTAGGCTTATTCTTGTCCAATTAGGGTTTTTAACCAATCTTGTGCATCCAATAAGTTTATTTGTGTCATTGGATTAACATTTAGGTCATTTTCGTCCTCCCTAGGATTATTCTTGTCCAATTAGGGTTTCTAACCAATCTTGTGCATCCAATAGGTGTGTTTGTGTCATTGGATGAACATTTAGGTCATTTTCGTCCTCCCTAGGCATATTCTTGTCCAATTAGGGTTTCTAACCAATCTTGTGCATCCAATAGGTGTGTTTGTGTCATTGGATGAACATTTAGGTCATTTTCGTCCTCCCTAGGCTTATTCTTGTCCAATTAGGGTTTTTAACCAATCTTGTGCATCCAATAAGTTCATTTGTGTCATTGGATGAACATTTAGGTCATTTTCGTCCTCCCTAGGCTTATTCTTTTCCAATTAAGGTTTTTAACCAATCTTGTGCATCCAATAAGTTCATTTGTGTCATTGGATGAATAGTTAGGTCATTTTCGTCCTCCCTAGGCTTATTCTTGTCAAATTAGGGTTTCTAACCGATCGTGTGCATCCAATAGGCGTGTTTGTGTCATTGGATGAACATTTAGGTCATTTTCGTCCTCCCTAGGCATATTCTTGTCCAATTAGGGTTTCTAACCAATCTTGTGCATCCAATAGGTGTGTTTGTGTCATTGGATGAACATTTAGGTCATTTTCGTCCTCCCTAGGCTTATTCTTGTCCAATTAGGGTTTTTAACCAATCTTGTGCATCCAATAAGTTCATTTGTGTCATTGGATGAACATTTAGGTCATTTTCGTCCTCCCAAGGCATATTCTTTTCCAATTAGGGTTTCTAACCAATCTGGTGCATCCAATAGGTGTGTTTGTGTCTTTTGATGAACATTTAGGTCATTTTCGTCCTCCCTATGCTTATTCTTGTCCAATTAGGGTGTTTAACCAATCTTGTGCATCCAATAGGTGTGTTTGTGTCATTGGATGAACATTTAGGTCATTTTCGTCCTCCCTAGGCTTATTCTTGTCCAATTAGGGTTTTTAACCAATCTTGTGCATCCAATAAGTTCATTTGTGTCATTGGGTGAACATTTAGGTCATTTTCGTCCTTCCTAGGTTTATTCTTGTCCAATTAGGGTTTTTAACCAATCTTGTGCATCCAATAGGTGTGTTTAGTCATTTGATGAACATTTAGGTTATTTTCGTTCTCCCTAGGCTTATTCTTGTCCAACTAGGGTTTTTAACCAATCTTGTGCATCCAATAAGTTCATTTGTGTCATTGGATTAACATTTAGGTCATTTTCGTCCTCCCTAGGCTTATTCTTGTCCAATTAGGGTTTCTAACCAATCTTGTGCATCCAATAGGTGTGTTTGTGTCATTGGATGAACATTTAGGTCATTTTCGTCCTCCCTAGGCTTATTCTTGTCCAATTAGGGTTTTTAACCAATCTTGTGCATCCAATAAGTTCATTTGTGTCTTTGGGTGAACATTTAGGTCATTTTCGTCCTTCCTAGGCTTATTATTGTCCAATTAGGGTTTCTAACCAATCTTGTGCATCCAATAGGTGTGTTTAGTCATTTGATGAACATTTAGGTTATTTTCGTCCTCCCTAGGCTTATTCTTGTCCAATTAGGGTTTTTAACCAATCTTGTGCATCCAATAAGTTCATTTGTGTCATTGGATTAACATTTAGGTCATTTTCGTCCTCCCTAGGCTTATTCTTGTCCAATTAGGGTTTCTAACCAATCTTGTGCATCCAATAGGTGTGTTTGTGTCATTCGATGAACATTTAGGTCATTTTCGTCCTCCCTAGGCTTATTCTTGTCCAATTAGGGTTTTTAACCGATCTTGTGCATCCAATAAGTTCATTTGTGTCATTGGATGACTAGTTAGGTCATTTTCGTCCTCCCTAGGCTTATTCTTGTCCAATTAGGGTTTCTAACCATTCTTGTGCATCCAATAGGTGTGTTTAGTCATTTGATGAACATTTAGGTTATTTTCGTCATCCCTAGGCTTATTCTTGTGCAATTAGGGTTTTTAACCAATCTTGTGCATCCAATAAGTTCATTTGTGTCATTGGATTAACATTTAGGTCATTTTCGTCCTCCCTAGGCTTATTCTTGTCCAATTAGGGTTTCTAACCAATCTTGTGCATCCAATAGGTGTGTTTGTGTCAATGGATGAACATTTAGGTCATTTTCATCCTCCCTAGTCTTATTCTTGTCCAATTAGGGTTTTAAGCAATCTTGTGCATCCAATAAGTTCATTTGTGTCATTGGATGAATATTTAGGTCATTTTCGTCCTCCCTAGGCTTATTCTTGTCCAATTAGGGTTTTAAGCAATCTTGTGCATCCAATAAGTTCATTTGTGTCATTGGATGAATATTTAGGTCATTTTCATCCTCCCTAGGCTTATTCTTGTCCAATTAGGGTTTCTAACCAATCTTGTGCATCCAATAGGTGTGTTTGTGTCATTGGATGAACATTTAGGACATTTTTGTCCTCCCTAGTCTTATTCTTGTCCAATTAAGGTTTTAAGCAATCTTGTGCATCCAATAAGTTCATTTGTGCCATTGGATGAATAGTTAGGTCATTTTCGTCCTCCCTAGGCTTATTCTTGTCAAATTAGGGTTTCTAACCAATCTTGTGCATCCAATAGGTGTGTTTGTGTCATTGGATGAACATTTAGGTCATTTTCGTCCTCCCTAGGCTTATTCTTGTCCAATTAGGGTTTTTAACCAATCTTGTGCATCCAATAAGTTCATTTGTGTCATTGGATTAACATTTAGGTCATTTTCGTCCTCCCTAGGCTTATTCTTGTCCAATTAGGGTTTCTAACCAATCTTGTGCATCCAATAGGTGTGTTTGTGACATTGGATGAACATTTAGGTCATTTACGTCCTCTCTAACCTTATTCTTGACCCATTAGGGTTTTTAACCAATCTTGTGCATCCAATAAGTTCAATTGTGTCATTGGATGAACATTTAGGTCATTTTCGTCCTCCCTAGGCTTATTCTTGTCCAATTAGGGTTTTTAACCAATCTTGTGCATCCAATAGGTGTGTTTGTGTCATTGGATGAACATTTAGGTCATTTTCGTCCTCCCTAGGCTTATTCTTGTACAATTAGCGTTTTTAACCAATCTTGTGCATCCAATAAGTTCATTTGTGTCATTGGATTAACATTTAGGTCATTTTCGTCCTCCCTAGGCTTATTCTTGTCCAATTAGGGTTTCTAACCAATCTTGTGCATCCAATAGGTGTGTTTGTGTCATTGGATGAACATTTAGGTCATTTTCGTCCTCCCTAGGCTTATTTTTGTCCAATTAGGGTTTTTAACCAATCTTGTGCATCCAATAAGTTCATTTGTGTCATTGGATTAACATTTAGGTCATTTTCGTCCTCCCTAGGCTTATTCTTGTCCAATTAGTGTTTTTAACCAATCTTGTGCATCCAATAAGTTCATTTGTGTCATTGGATTAACATTTAGGTCATTTTCGTCCTCCTTAGGCTTATTCTTGTCCAATTAGGGTTTCTAACCAATCTAGTGCATCCAATAGGTGTGTTTGTGTCATTGGATGAACATTTAGGTCATTTTCCTCCTCCCTAGGCTTATTCTTGTCCAATTAGGGTTTTTAACCAATCTTGTGCATCCAATAAGTTCATTTGGGTCATTGGATTAACATTTAGGTCATTTTCGTCCTCCCTAGGCTTATTCTTGTCCAATTAGGGTTTTTAACCAATCTTGTGCATCCAATAAGTTCATTTGTGTCATTGGATTAACAATTAGGTCATTTTCGTCCTCCCTAGGCTTATTCTTGTCCAATTAGTGTTTTTAACCAATCTTGTGCATCCAATAAGTTCATTTGTGTCATTGGATTAACATTTAGGTCATTTTCGTCCTCCTTAGGCTTATTCTTGTCCAATTAGGGTTTCTAACCAAGCTAGTGCATCCAATAGGTGTGTTTGTGTCATTGGATGAACATTTAGGTCATTTTCGTCCTCCCTAGGCTTATTCTTGTCCAATTAGGGTTTTTAACCAATCTTGTGCATCCAATAAGTTCAATTGTGTCATTGGATGAACATTTAGATCATTTTCGTCCTCCCTAGGCTTATTCTTTTCCAATTAGGGTTTCTAAACAATCTTGTGCATCCAATAGGTGTGTTTGTGTCATTGGATGAACATTTAAGTCATTTTCGTCCTCCCTAAGCTTATTCTTGTCCAATTAGGGTTTCTAAACAATCTTGTGCATTCAATAGGTGTGTTTGTGTCATTGGATGAACATTTAGGTCATTTTCGTCCTCCCTAGGCTTATTCTTGTCCAATTAGGGTTTCTAACCAATCTTGTGCATCCAATAGGTGTGTTTGTGTCATTGGATGAACATTTAGGTCATTTTCATCCTCCCTAGGCTTATTCTTGTCCAATTAGGGTTTTTAACCAATCTTGTGCATCCAATAAGTTCATTTGTGTCATTGGATGAACATTTAGGTCATTTTCGTCCTCCCTAGGCTTATTCTTGTCCAATTAGTGTTTTTAACCAATCTTGTGCATCCAATAAGTTCATTTGTGTCATTGGATTAACATTTAGGTCATTTTGTCCTCCTTAGGCTTATTCTTGTCCAATTAGGGTTTCTAACCAATCTAGTGCATCCAATAGGTGTGTTTGTGTCATTGGATGAACATTTAGGTCATTTTCGTGTTCCCTAGGCTTATTCTTGTCCAATTAGGGGTTTTAACCAATCTTGTGCATCCAATAAGTTCATTTGTGTCATTGGATTAACATTTAGGTCATTTTCGTCCTCCCTACGCTTATTCTTGTCCAATTAGTGTTTTTAACCAATCTTGTGCATCCAATAAGTTCATTTGTGTCATTGGATTAACATTTAGGTCATTTTCGTCCTCCTTAGGCTTATTCTTGTCCAATTAGGGTTTCTAACCAAGCTAGTGCATCCAATAGGTGTGTTTGTGTCATTGGATGAACATTTAGGTCATTTTCCTCCTCCCTAGGCTTATTCTTGTCCAATTAGGGTTTTTAACCAATCTTGTGCATCCAATAAGTTCATTTGGGTCATTGGATTAACATTTAGGTCATTTTCGTCCTCCCTAGGCTTATTCTTGTCCAATTAGGGTTTTTAACCAATCTTGTGCATCCAATAAGTTCATTTGTGTCATTGGATTAACAATTAGGTCATTTTCGTCCTCCCTAGGCTTATTCTTGTCCAATTAGGGTTTCTAACCAATCTTGTGCATCCAATAGGTGTGTTTAGTCATTTGATGAACATTTAGGTCATTTTCGTCCTCCCTAGGCTTATTCTTGTCCAATTAGGGTTTCTAACCAATCTTGTGCATCCAATAAGTTCATTTGTGTCATTGGGTGAACATTTAGGTCATTTTCGTCCTCCCTAGGCTTATTCTTGTCCAATTAGGGTTTCTAACCAATCTTGTGCATCCAATAGGTGTGTTTAGTCATTTGATGAACATTTAAGTTATTTTCGTCCTCCTCGGGCTTATTCTTGTCCAATTAGGGTTTTTAACCAATCTTGTGCATCCAATAAGTTCATTTGTGTCATTGGATTAACATTTAGGTCATTTTCGTCCTCCCTAGGCTTATTCTTGTCCAATTAGGGTTTCTAACCAATCTTGTGCATCCAATAGGTGTGTTTGTGTCATTGGATGAACATTTAGGTCATTTTCATCCTCCCTAGGCTTATTCTTGTCCAATTAGGGTTTGTAACCAATCTTGTGTATCCAATAAGTTCATTTGTGTCATTGGATTAACATTTAGGTCATTTTCGTCCTCCCTAGGCTTATTCTTGTCCAATTAGGGTATCTAACCAATCTTGTGCATTCAATAGGTGTGTTTGTGTCATTGGATGAACATTTAGGTCATTTTCGTCCTCCCTAGGCTTATTCTTGTCCAATTAGGGTTTCTAACCAATCTTGTGCATCCAATAGGTGTGTTTGTG
>JBBPBR010000438.1:234416-256857 GCA_037974775.1 Cicer pinnatifidum
TTTTAACCAATCTTGTGCATCCAATAAGTTCATTTGTGTCATTGGATTAACATTTAGGTCATTTTCGTCCTCCCTACGCTTATTCTTGTCCAATTAGTGTTTTTAACCAATCTTGTGCATCCAATAAGTTCATTTGTGTCATTGGATTAACATTTAGGTCATTTTCGTCCTCCTTAGGCTTATTCTTGTCCAATTAGGGTTTCTAACCAAGCTAGTGCATCCAATAGGTGTGTTTGTGTCATTGGATGAACATTTAGGTCATTTTCCTCCTCCCTAGGCTTATTCTTGTCCAATTAGGGTTTTTAACCAATCTTGTGCATCCAATAAGTTCATTTGTGTCATTGGATTAACATTTAGGTCATTTTCGTCCTCCCTAGGCTTATTCTTGTCCAATTATGGTTTCTAAACAATCTTGTGCATCCAATAGGTGTGTTTGTGTTATTGGGTGAACATTTAGGTCATTTTCATCCTCCCTAGGCTTATTCTTGTCCAATTAGGGTTTTTAACCAATCTTGTGCATCCAATAAGTTCATTTGTGTCATTGGATTAACATTTAGGTCATTTTCGTCCTCCCTAGGCTTATTCTTGTCCAATTAGGGTTTTTAACCAATCTTGTGCATCCAATAGGTGTGTTTGTGTCATTCGATGATAGATTAGGTCATTTTCGTCCTCCCTAGGCTTATTCTTGTCCAATTAGGGTTTTTAACCAATCTTGTGCATCCAATAAGTTCATTTGTGTCATTGGATTAACATTTAGGTCATTTTCGTCCTCCCTAGGCTTATTCTTGTCCAATTAGGGTTTTTAACCAATCTTGTGCATCCAATAGGTGTGTTTGTGTCATTGGATGAACATTTAGGTCATTTTCGTCCTCCCTAGGCTTATTCTTGTCCAATTAGGGTTTTAACCAATCTAGGGCATCCAATAGGTGTGTTTGTGTCATTGGATGAACATTTAGGTCATTTTGGTCCTCCCTAGGCTTATTCTTGTCCAATTAGGGTTTTTAACCAATCTTGTGCATCCAATAAGTTCATTTGTGTCATTGGATGAACATTTAGGTCATTTTCGTCCTTCCTAGGTTTATTCTTGTCCAATTATGGTTTTTAACCAATCTTGTGCATCCAATAATTTCATTTGTGTCATTGGATGAACATTTAGGTCATTTTCGTCCTCCCTAGGCTTATTCTTGTCCAATTAGGGTTTTTAACCAATCTTGTGCATCCAATAGGTGTGTTTGTGTCATTGGATGAACATTTAGGTCATTTTCGTCCTCCCTAGGCTTATTCTTGTCCAATTAGGGTTTTTAACCAATCTTGTGCATCCAATAAGTTCATTTGTGTCATTGGATAATCATTTAGGTCATTTTCGTCCACCCTAGGCTTATTCTTGTCCAATTAGGGTTTTTAACCAATCTTGTGCATCCAATAAGTTCATTTGTGTCATTGGATGAACATTTAGGTCATTTTCGTCCTGCGTAGGCTTATTCTTGTCCAATTAGGGTTTTTAACCAATCTTGTGCATCCAATAGGTGTGTGTGTGTCATTGGATGAACATTTAGGTCATTTTCGTCCTCCCTAGGCTTATTCTTGTCCAATTAGGGTTTTTAACCAATCTTGTGCATCCAATAAGTTCATTTGTGTCATTGGATGAACATTTAGGTCATATTCGTCCTCCCTAGGCTTATTCTTGTCCAATTAGGGTTTTTAACCAATCTTGTGCATCCAATAGGTGTGTTTGTGTCATTGGATGAACATTTAGGTCATTTTCGTCCTCCCTAGGCTTATTCTTGTCCAATTAGGGTTTTTAACCAATCTTGTGCATCCAATAAGTTCATTTGTGTCATTGGATTAACATTTAGGTCATTTTAGTCCTTCCTAGGCTTATTCTTGTCCAATTAGGGTTTCTAACCAATCTTGTGCATCCAATAGGTGTGTTTGTGTCATTGGATGAACATTTAGGTCATTTTCGTCCTCCCTAGGCTTATTCTTGTCCAATTAGGGTTTTTAACCAATCTTGTGCATCCAATAAGTTCATTTGTGTCATTGGATTAACATTTAGGTCATTTTCGTCCTCCCTAGGCTTATTCTTGTCCAATTAGGGCTTCTAACCAATCGTGTGCATCCAATAGGTGTGTTTGTGTCATTGGATGAACATTTAGGTCATTTTCGTCCTCCCTAGGCTTATTCTTGTCCAATTAGGGTTTCTAACCAATCTTGTGCATCCAATAGGTGTGTTTGTGTCATTGGATGAACATTTAGGTCATTTTCATCCTCCCTAGGCTTATTCTTGTCCAATTAGGGTTTTTAACCAATCTTGTGCATCCAATAAGTTCATTTGTGTCATTGGATGAACATTTAGGTCATTTTCGTCCTCCCTAAGCATATTCTTGTCCAATTAGGGTTTCTAAACAATCTTGTGCATTCAATAGGTGTGTTTGTGTCATTGGATGAACATTTTGGTCATTTTCGTCCTCCCTAGGCTTATTCTTGTCCAATTAGGGTTTCTAACCAATCTTGTGCATCCAATAGGTGTGTTTGTGTCATTGGATGAACATTTAGGTCATTTTCGTCCTCCCTAGGCTTATTCTTGTCCAATTAGGGTTTCTAACCAATCTTGTGTATTCAATAGGTGTGTTTGTGTCATTGGATGAACATTTAGGTCATTTTCGTCCTCCCTAGGCTTATTCTTGTCCAATTAGGGTTTCTAAACAATCTTGTGCATTCAATAGGTGTGTTTGTGTCATTGGATGAACATTTAGGTCATTTTCGTCCTCCCAAGGCTTATTCTTATCCAATTAGGGTTTCTAAACAATCTTGTGCATCCAATAGGTATGTTTGTGTCATTGGATGAACATTTAGGTCATTTTCGTCCTCCCTAGGCTTATTCTTGTCCAATTAGTGTTTTTAACCAATCTTGTGCATCCAATAAGTTCATTTGTGTCATTGGATTAACAATTAGGTCATTTTCGTCCTCCCTAGGCTTATTCTTGTCCAATTAGGGTTTTTAACCAATCTTGTGCATCCAATAAGTTGAGTTGTGTCATTGGATTAACATTTAGGTCATTTTCGTCCTCCCTAGGCTTATTCTTGTCCAATTAGTGTTTTTAACCAATCTTGTGCATCCAATAACTTTGTTTGTGTCGTTAAATTAATATTTAGGTCATTTTCGTCCTCCCTAGGCATATTCTTGTCCAATTAGGGTTTTTAACCAATCTTGTGCATCCAATAGGTGTGTTTGTGTCATTGGATGATCAATTAGGTCATTTTCGTCCTCCCTAGGCTTATTCTTGTCCAATTAGGGTTTTTAACCAATCTGGTGCATCCAATAGGTGTGTTTGTGTCGTTGGATGATCAATTAGGTCATTTTCGTCCTCCCTAGGCTTATTCTTGTCCAATTAGGGTTTTTAACCAATCTTGTGCATCCAATAAGTTCATTAGTGTCATTGGATGATCAATTAGGTCATTTTCGTCCTCCCTAGGCATATTCTTGTCCAATTATGGTTTTTAACCAATCTTGTGCATCCAATAGGTGTGTTTGTGTCATTGGATGATCAATTAGGTCATTTTCGTCCTCCCTAGGCTTATTCTTGTCCAATTAGGGTTTTTAACCAATCTTGTGCATCCAATATGTGTGTTTGTGTCATTGGATGATCAATTAGGTCATTTTCGTCCTCCCTAAGCTTATTCTTGTCCAATTAGGGTTTTTAACCAATCTTGTGCATCCAATAAGTTCATTTGTGTCATTGGATTAACATTTAGGTCATTTTCGTCCTCCCTAGGCTTATTCTTGTCCAATTAGGGTTTTTAACCAATCTTGTGCATCCAATAAGTTCATTTGTGTCATTGGATTAACATTTAGGTCATTTTCGTCCTCCCTAGGCTTATTCTTGTCCAATTAGGGTTTTTAACCAATCTTGTGGTTCCAATAGGTGTGTTTGTGTCATTCGATGAACATTTAGGTCATTTTCGTCCTCCCTATGCTTATTCTTGTCCAATTAGGGTTTTTAACCAATCTTGTGCATCCAATAGGTGTGTTTGTGTCATTGGATGAACATTTAGGTCATTTTCGTCCTCCCTAGTCTTATTTTTGTCCAATTAGGGTTTCTAAACAATCTTGTGCATCCAATAGGTGTGTTTGTGTCATTGGATGAACATTTAGGTCATTTTCGTCCTCCCTAGGCTTATTCTTGTCCAATTAGGGTTTTTAACCAATCTTGTGCATCCAATAAGTTCATTTGTGTCATTGGGTGAACATTTAGGTCATTTTCGTCCTCCCTAGGCTTATTCTTGTCCAATTAGGGTTTCTAACCAATCTAGTGCATCCAATAGGTGTGTTTGTGTCATTGGATGAACATTTAGGTCATTTTCGTCCTCCCTAGACTTATTCTTGTCCATTTAGGGTTTCTAACCAATCTTGTGCATCCAATAGGTGTGTTTGTGTCATTGGATGAACATTTAGGTCATTTTCGTACTCCCTAGGCTTATTCTTATCCAATTGGGTTTTTAACCAATCTTGTGCGTCCAATAAGTTCATTTGTGTCATTGGATTAACATTTAGGTCTTTTTCGTCCTCCCTAGGCTTATTCTTGTCCAATTAGGGTTTCTAACCAATCTAGTGCATCCAATAGGTGTGTTTGTGTCATTGGATGAACATTTAGGTCATTTTCGTCCTCCCTAGGCTTATTCTTGTCCAATTAGGGTTTTTAACCAATCTTGTGCGTCCAATAAGTTCATTTGTGTCATTGGATTAACATTTAGGTCTTTTTCGTCCTCCCTAGGCTTATTCTTGTCCAATTAGGGTTTCTAACCAATCTAGTGCATCCAATAGGTGTGTTTGTGTCATTGGATGAACATTTAGGTCATTTTCGTCCTCCCTAGGCTTATTCTTGTCCAATTAGGGTTTTTAACCAATCTTGTGCGTCCAATAAGTTCTTTTGTGTCATTGGATTAACATTTAGGTCATTTTCGTCCTCCCTAGACTTATTCTTGTCCAATTAGGGTTTCTAACCAATCTTGTGCATCCAATAGGTGTGTTTGTGTCATTGGATGAACATTTAGGTCATTTTCGTCCTCCCTAGACTTATTCTTGTCCAATTAGGGTTTCTAACCAATCTTGTGCATCCAATAGGTGTGTTTGTGTCATTGGATGAACATTTAGGTCATTTTCATCCTCCCTAGGCTTATTCTTGTCCAATTAGGGTTTTTAACCAATCTTGTGCGTCCAATAAGTTCATTTGTGTCATTAGATGAACATTTAGGTCATTTTCGTCCTCCCTAGGCTTATTCTTGTCCAATTAGGGTTTCTAAACAATCTTGTGCATTCAATAGGTGTGTTTGTGTCATTGGATGAACATTTAGGTCATTTTCGTCCTCCCTAGGCTTATTCTTGTCCAATTAGGGTTTCTAAACAATCTTGTGCATCCAATAGGTATGTTTGTGTCATTGGATGAACATTTAGGTCATTTTCGTCCTCCCTAGGCTTATTCTTGTCCAGTTAGGGTTTCTAACCAATCTTGTGCATCCAATAGGTGTGTTTGTGTCATTGGATGAACATTTAGGTCATTTTCATCCTCCCTAGGCTTATTCTTGTCCAATTAGGGTTTCTAAACAATCTTGTGCATTCAATAGGTGTGTTTGTGTCATTGGATGAACATTTAGGTCATTTTCGTCCTCCCTAGGCTTATTCTTGTCCAATTAGGGTTTCTAAACAATCTTGTGCATTCAATAGGTGTGTTTGTGTCATTGGATGAACATTTAGGTCATTTTCGTCCTCCCAAGGCTTATTCTTGTCCAATTAGGGTTTCTAAACAATCTTGTGCATCCAATAGGTATGTTTGTGTCATTGGATGAACATTTAGGTCATTTTCGTCCTCCCTAGGCTTATTCTGGTCCAATTAGGATTTTTAACCAATCTTGTGCATCCAATAAGTTCATTTGTGTCATTGGATTAACATTTAGGTCATTTTCGTCCTCCCTAGGCTTATTCTTGTCCAATTAGGGTTTTTAACCAATCTTGTGCATCCAATAAGTTCATTTGTGTCATTGGATTAACAATTAGGTCATTTTCGTCCTCCCTAGGCTTATTCTTGTCCAGTTAGGGTTTTTAACCGATCTTGTGCATCCAATAGGTGTGTTTGTGTCATTGGATGAACATTTAGGTCATTTTCATCCTCCCTAGGCTTATTCTTGTCCAATTAGGGTTTCTAACCAATCTTGTGCATCCAATAGGTGTGTTTGTGTCATTGGATGAACTTTTAGGTCATTTTCGTCCTCCCTAGGCTTATTCTTGTCCAATTAGGGTTTCTAACCAATCTTGTGCATTCAATAGGTGTGTTTGTGTCATTGGATGAACATTTAGGTCGTTTTCGTCCTCCCTAAGCTTATTCTTGTCCAATTAGGGTTTTTAACCAATCTTGTGCGTCCAATAAGTTCATTTGTGTCATTGGATTAACATTTAGGTCATTTTCGTCCTCCCTAGACTTATTCAGTCAAATTAGGGTTTCTAACCAATCTTGTGCATCCAATAGGTGTGTTTGTGACATTGGATAAACATTTAGGTCATTTTCGTCCTCCCTAGGCTTATTCTTGTCCAATTAGGGTTTCTAACCAATCTTGTGCATCCAATAGGTGTGTTTGTGTCATTGGATGAACATCTAGGTCATTTTCGTCCTCCCTAGGCTTATTGTTGTCCAATTAGGGTTTTTAACCAATCTTGTGCATCCAATAAGTTCAATTGTGTCATTGGATGAACATTTAGGTCATTTTCATCCTCCCTAGGCTTATTCTTGTCCAATTAGGGTTTCTAAACAATCTTGTGCATCCAATAGGTGTGTTTGTGTCATTGGATGAACATTTAAGTCATTTTCGTCCTCCCTAAGCTTATTCTTGTCCAATTAGGGTTTCTAAACAATCTTGTGCATTCAATAGGTGTGTTTGTGTCATTGGATGAACATTTAGGTCATTTTCGTCCTCCCTAGGCTTATTCTTGTCCAATTAGGGTTTCTAACCAATCTTGTGCATCCAATAGGTGTGTTTGTGTCATTGGATGATTATTTAGGTCATTTTCATCCTCCCTAGGCTTATTCTTGTCCAATTAGGGTTTTTAACCAATCTTGTGCATCCAATAAGTTCATTTGTGTCATTGGATTAACATTTAGGTCATTTTGTCCTCCTTAGGCTTATTCTTGTCCAATTAGGGTTTCTAACCAATCTAGTGCATCCAATAGGTGTGTTTGTGTCATTGGATGAACATTTAGGTCATTTTCGTGTTCCCTAGGCTTATTCTTGTCCAATTAGGGTTTTTAACCAATCTTGTGCATCCAATAAGTTCATTTGTGTCATTGGATTAACATTTAGGTCATTTTCGTCCTCCCTAGGCTTATTCTTGTCCAATTAGGGTTTTTAACCAATCTTGTGCATCCAATAGGTGTGTTTGTGTCATTGGACGATCAATTAGGTCATTTTCGTCCTCCCTAGGCTTATTCTTGCCCATTTAGGGTTTTTAACCAATCTTGTGCATCCAATAAGTTGAGTTGTGTCATTGGATTAACATTTAGGTCATTTTCGTCCTCCCTAGGCTTATTCTTGTCCAATTAGGGTTTTTAACCAATCTTGTGCATCCAATAAGTTCATTTGTGTCATTGGATTAACAATTAGGTCATTTTCGTCCTCCCTAGGCATATTCTAGTCCAATTAGGGTTTTTAACCAATCTTGTGCATCCAATAGGTGTGTTTGTGTCATTGGATGATCAATTAGGTCATTTTCGTCCTCCCTAGGCTTATTCTTGTCCTATTAGGGTTTTTAACCAATCTTGTGCATCCAATAGGTGTGTTTGTGCCATTGGATGATCAATTAGATCATTTTCGTCCTCCCTAGGTATATTCTTGTCCAATTAGGGTTTTTAACGAATCTTGTGCATCCAATAGGTGTGTTTGTGTCATTGGATGATCAATTAGGTCATTTTCGTCCTCCCTAGGCTTATTTTTGTCCAATTAGGGTCTTTAACCAATCTTGTGCATCCAATAAGTTCATTTGTGTCTTTGGATTAACATTTAAGTCATTTTCGTCCTCCCTAGGCATATTCTTGTCCAATTAGGGTTTTTAACCAATCTTGTGCTTTAAATAGGTGTGTTTGTGTCATTGGATGATCAATTAGGTCATTTTCGTCCTCCCTAGGCTTATTCTTGTCCAATTTGGGTTTTTAACCAATCTTGTGCATCCAATAAGTTTGTTTGTGTCATTGAATTAATATTTAGGTCATTTTCGTCCTCCCTAGGCATATTCTTGTCCAATTAGGGTTTTTAACCAATCTTGTGCATCCAATAGGTGTGTTTGTGTCATTGGATGATCAATTAGGTCATTTTCGTCCTCCCTAGGCTTATTCTTGTCCAATTAGGGTTTTTAACCAATCTTGTGCTTCCAATAGGTGTATTTGTGTCATTGGATGATCAATTAGGTCATTCTCGTCCTCCCTAGGCTTATTAATGTCCAATTAGGGTTTTTAACCAATTTTGTGCATCCAATGAGTTTGTTTGTGTCACTGAATTAATATTTAGATCATTTTCGTCCTCCCTAGGCATATTCTTGTCCAATTAGGGTTCTTAACCAATCTTGTGCATCCAATAGGTGTGTTTGTTTCACTGGATGATCAATTAGGTCATTTTCGTCCTCCCTAGGCATATTCTTGTCCAATTAGGGTTTTTAACCAATCTTGTGCATCCAATAGGTGTGTTTGTGTCATTGGATGATCAATTAGGTCATTTTCGTCCTCCCTAGGCTTATTCTTGTCCAATTAGGGTTTTTAACCAATCTTGTGCTTCCAATAGGTGTATTTGTGTCATTGGATGATCAATTAGGTCATTCTCGTCCTCCCTAGGCTTATTAATGTCCAATTAGGGTTTTTAACCAATCTTGTGCATCCAATGAGTTTGTTTGTGTCACTGAATTAATATTTAGATCATTTTCGTCCTCCCTAGGCATATTCTTGTCCAATTAGGGTTTCTAACCAATCTTGTGCGTCCAATAGGTGTGTTTGTGTCATTGGATGATCAATTAGGTCATTTTCGTCCTCCCTAGGCATATTCTTGTCCAATTAGGGTTTTTAACCAATCTTGTGCATCCAATAGGTGTGTTTGTGTCATTGGATGATCAATTAGGTCATTTTCGTCCTCCCTAGGCTTATTCTTGTCCAATTAGGGTTTTTAACCAATCTTGTGCATCCAATAAGTTCATTAGTGTCATTGGATGATCAATTAGGTCATTTTCGTCCTCCCTAGGCATATTATTATCCAATTAGGGTTTTTAACCAATCTTGTGCATCCAATAAGTTTGTTTGTGTCATTGAATTAATATTTAGGTCATTTTCGTCCTCCCTAGGCATATTCTTGTCCAATTAGGGTTTTTAACCAATCTTGTGCATCCAATAGGTGTGTTTGTGTCATTGGATGATCAATTAGGTCATTTTCGTCCTCCCTAGGCATATTCTTGTCCAATTAGGGTTTTTAACCAATCTTGTGCATCCAATAGGTGCGTTTGTGTCATTGGATGAACATTTAGGTCATTTTCGTCCTCCCTAGGCTTATTCTTGTCCAATTAGGGTTTTTAACCAATCTTGTGCATCCAATAAGTTCATTTGTGTCATTGGATTAACATTTAGGTCATTTTTGTCCTCCCTAGGCTTATTCTTGTCCAATAAGGGTTTCTAACCAATCTTGTGCATCCAATAGGTGTGTTTGTGTCATTGGATGAACATTTAGGTCATTTTCGTCCTCCCTAGGCTTATTCTTGTCCAATTAGGGTTTCTAACCAATCTTGTGCATCCAATAGGTGTGTTTGTGTCATTGGATGAACATTTAGGTCATTTTCGTCATCCCTAAGCTTATTCTTGTCCAATTAGGGTTTTTAAGCAATCTTGTGCATCCAATAAGTTCATTTGTGTCATTGGATGAACATTTAGGTCATTTTCGTCCTCCCTAGGCTTATTCTTGTCCAATTAGGGTTTTTAACCAATCTTGTGCATCCAACACGTGTGTTTGTGTCATTGGATGAACATTTAGGTCATTTTCGTCCTCCCTAGGCTTATTCTTGTCCAATTAGGGTTTTTAACCAATCTTGTGCATCCAATAAGTTCATTTGTGTCATTGGATGAACATTTAAGTCATTTTTATCCTCCCTAGGCTTATTCTTGTCCAATTAGGGTTTTTAACCAATCGTGTGCATCCAATAAGTTCATTTGTGTCATTGGATTAACAATTAGGTCATTTTTGTCCTCCTTAGGCTTATTCTTGTCCAATTAGGGTTTTTAACCAATCTTGTGCATCCAATAGGTGTGTTTGTGTCATTGGATGAACATTTAGGTCATTTTCATCCTCCCTAGGCTTATTCTTGTCCAATTAGGGTTTCTAACCAATCTTGTGCATCCAATAGGTGTGTTTGTGTCATTGGATGAACATTTAGGTCATTTTCGTCCTCCCTAGGCTTATTCTTGTCCAATTAGGGTTTTTAACCAATCTTGTGCATCCAATAAGTTCATTTGTGTCATTGGATTAACATTTAGGTCATTTTCGTCCTCCCTAGGCTTATTCTTGTCCAATTAGGGCTTCTAACCAATCGTGTGCATCCAATAGGTGTGTTTGTGTCATTGGATGAACATTTAGGTCATTTTCGTCCTCCCTAGGCTTATTCTTGTCCAATTAGGGTTTCTAACCAATCTTGTGCATCCAATAGGTGTGTTTGTGTCATTGGATGAACATTTAGTTTATTTTCGTCCTCCCTACACTTATTCTTGTCCAATTAGGGTTTCTAACCAATCTTGTGCATCCAATAGGTGTGTTTGTGTCATTGGATGAACATTTAGGTCATTTTCGTCCTCCCTAGTCTTATTCTTGTCCAATTAGGGTTTTAAGCAATCTTGTGCATCCAATAAGTTCATTTGTGTCATTGGATGAATATTTAGGTCATTTTCGTCCTCCCTAGGCTTATTCTTGTCCAATTAGGGTTTCTAACCAATCTTGTGCATCCAATAGGTGTGTTTGTGTCATTGGATGAACATTTAGGTCATTTTCGTGCTCCCTATGCTTATTCTTGTCCAATTAGGGTTTTTAACCAATCTTGTGCATCCAATAGGTGTGTTTGTGTCATTGGATGAACATTTAGGTCATTTTCGTCCTCCCTAGGCTTATTCTTGTCCAATTAGGGTTTTTAACCAATCTTGTGCATCCAATAAGTTCATTTGTGTCATTGGATTAACATTTAGGTCATTTTCGTCCTTCCTAGGCTTATTCCTTTCCAATTAGGGTTTCTAACCAATCTTGTGCATCCAATAGGTGTGTTTGTGTCATTGGATGAACATTTAGGTCATTTTCGTCCTCCCTAGGCTTATTTTTGTCCAATTAGGGTTTTTAACCAATCTTGTGCATCCAATAAGTTCATTTGTGTCATTGGATTAACATTTAGGTCATTTTCGTCCTCCCTAGGCTTATTCTTGTCCAATTAGTGTTTTTAACCAATCTTGTGCATCCAATAAGTTCATTTGTGTCATTGGATTAACATTTAGGTCATTTTCGTCCTCCTTAGGCTTATTCTTGTCCAATTAGGGTTTCTAACCAATCTAGTGCATCCAATAGGTGTGTTTGTGTCATTGGATGAACATTTAGGTCATTTTCCTCCTCCCTAGGCTTATTCTTGTCCAATTAGGGTTTTTAACCAATCTTGTGCATCCAATAAGTTCATTTGGGTCATTGGATTAACATTTAGGTCATTTTCGTCCTCCCTAGGCTTATTCTTGTCCAATTAGGGTTTTTAACCAATCTTGTGCATCCAATAAGTTCATTTGTGTCATTGGATTAACAATTAGGTCATTTTCGTCCTCCCTAGGCTTATTCTTGTCCAATTAGGGTTTTTAACCAATCTTGTGCATCCAATAGGTGTGTTTGTGTCATTGGATGAACATTTAGGTCATTTTCATCCTCCCAAGGCTTATTCTTGTCCAATTAGGGTTTCTAACCAATCTTGTGCATCCAATAGGTGTGTTTGTGTCATTGGATGAACTTTTAGGTCATTTTCGTCCTCCCTAGGCTTATTCTTGTCCAATTAGGGTTTCTAACCAATCTTGTGCATTCAATAGGTGTGTTTGTGTCATTGGATGAACATTTAGGTCATTTTCGTCCTCCCTAGGCTTATTCTTCTCCAATTAGGGTTTCTAAACAATCTTGTGCATTCAATAGGTGTGTTTGTGTCATTGGATGAACATTTAGGTCATTTTCGTCCTCCCAAGGCTTATTCTTATCCAATTAGGGTTTCTAAACAATCTTGTGCATCCAATAGGTATGTTTGTGTCATTGGATGAACATTTAGGTCATTTTCGTCCTCCCTAGGCTTATTCTTGTCCAATTAGTGTTTTTAACCAATCTTGTGCATCCAATAAGTTCATTTGTGTCATTGGATTAACATTTAGGTCACTTTCGTCCTCCTTAGGCTTATTCTTGTCCAATTAGGGTTTTTAACCAATCTTGTGCATCCAATAAGTTCATTTGTGTCATTGGATTAACAATTAGGTCATTTTCGTCCTCCCTAGGCTTATTCTTGTCCAGTTAGGGTTTTTAACCAATCTTGTGCATTCAATAGGTGTGTTTGTGTCATTGGATGAACATTTAGGTCATTTTCGTCCTCCCAAGGCTTATTCTTATCCAATTAGGGTTTCTAAACAATCTTGTGCATCCAATAGGTATGTTTGTGTCATTGGATGAACATTTAGGTCATTTTCGTCCTCCCTAGGCTTATTCTTGTCCAATTAGTGTTTTTAACCAATCTTGTGCATCCAATAAGTTCATTTGTGTCATTGGATTAACATTTAGGTCACTTTCGTCCTCCTTAGGCTTATTCTTGTCCAATTAGGGTTTCTAACCAATCTTGTGCATCCAATAGGTGTGTTTGTGTCATTGGATGAACATTTAGGTCATTTTCGTCCTCCCTAGGCTTATTCTTGTCCAATTAGGGTTTTTAACCAATCTTGTGCATCCAATAAGTTCATTTGTGTCATTGGATTAACATTTAGGTCATTTTCGTCCTTCCTAGGCTTATTCTTGTCCAATTAGGGTTTCTAACCAATCTTGTGCATCCAATAGGTGTGTTTGTGTCATTGGCTGAACATTTAGGTCATTTTCGTCCTCCCTAGGCTTATTCTTGTCCAATTAGGGTTTTTAACCAATCTTGTGCATCCAATAAGTTCATTTGTGTCATTGGATTAACATTTAGGTCATTTTCGTCCTTCCTAGGCTTATTGTTGTCCAATTAGCGTTTCTAACCAATCTTGTGCATCCAATAGGTGTGTTTGTGTCATTGGATGAACATTTAGGTCATTTTCATCCTCCCTAGGCTTATTCTTGTCCAATTAGGGTTTTTAACCAATCTTGTGCATCCAATAAGTTCATTTGTGTCATTGGATGAATAATTAGGTCATTTTCGTCCTCCCTAGGCTTATTCTTGTCCAATTAGGGTTTCTAACCAATCTTGTGCATCCAATAGGTGTGTTTAGTCATTTGATGAACATTTAGGTTATTTTCGTCCTCCCTAGGCTTATTCTTGTCCAATTAGGGATTTTAACCAATCTTGTGCATCCAATAGGTATGTTTGTGTCATTGGATGAACATTTAGGTCATTTTCGTCCTCCCTAGGCTTATTCTTGTCCAATTAGGATTTTTAACCAATCTTGTGCATCCAATAAGTTCATTTGTGTCATTGGATTAACATTTAGGTCATTTTCGTCCTCCCTAGGCTTATTCTTGTCCAATTAGGGTTTTTAACCAATCTTATGCATCCAATAGGTGTGTTTGGGTCATTGGATGAACATTTAAGTCATTTTCATCCACCCTAGGCTTATTCTTGTCCAATTAGGGTTTTTAACCAATCTTGTGCATCCAATAAGTTCATTTGTGTCATTGGATGTAAATTTAGGTCATTTTCATCCTCCCTAGGCTTATTCTTGTCCAATTAGGGTTTTTAAGCTATCTTGTGCATCCAATAAGTTCATTTGTGTCATTGGATGAACATTTAGGTCATTTTCGTCCTCCCTAGGCTTATTCTTGTCCAATTAGCGTTTTTAACCAATCTTGTGCATCCAATAGGTGTGTTTGTGTCATTGGATGAACATTTAGGTCAGTTTCGTCCTCCCTAGGCTTATTCTTGTCCAATTTGGGTTTCTAACGAATCTTGTGCATCCAATAGGTGTATTTGTGTCATTGGATGGACATTTAGGTCATTTTCGTCCTCCCTAGGCTTATTCTTGTCCAATTAGGGTTTTTAAGCAATCTTGTGCATCCAATAAGTTCATTTGTGTCATTGGATGAACATTTAGGTCATTTTCGTCCTCCCTAGGCTTATTCTTGTCCAATTAGGGTTTTTAACCAATCTTGTGCATCCAATAAGTTCATTTGTGTCATTGGATGAACATTTAGGTCATTTTCGTTCTCCATAGGCGTATTCTTGTCCAATTAGGGTTTCTAACCAATCTTGTGCATCCAATAAGTTCATTTGTGACATTGGATGAACATTTAGGTCATTTTCGTCCTCCCTAGGCTTATTCTTGTCCAATTAGGGTTTTTAACCAATCTTGTGCATCCAATAGGTGTGTTTGTGTCATTGGATGAACATTTAGGTCATTTTCGTCCTCCCTAGGCTTATTCTTGTCCAATTAGGGTTTTTAACCAATCTTGTGCATCCAATATGTTCGTTTGTGTCATTGGATGAACATTTAGGTCATTTTCGTCCTCCCTAGGCTTATTCTTGTCCAATTAGGGTTTCTAAACAATCTTGTGCATTCAATAGGTGTGTTTGTGTCATTGGATGAACATTTAGGTCATTTTCGTCCTCCCAAGGCTTATTCTTATCCAATTAGGGTTTCTAAACAATCTTGTGCATCCAATAGGTATGTTTGTGTCATTGGATGAACATTTAGGTCATTTTCGTCCTCCCTAGGCTTATTCTTGTCCAATTAGGGTTTTTAACCAATCTTGTGCATCCAATAAGTTCATTTGTGTCATTGGATTAACATTTAGGTCATTTTCGTCCTTCCTAGGGTTTTTAACCAATCTTCTGCATCCAATAAGTTCATTTGTGTCATTGGATTAACATTTAGGTCATTTTCGTCCTTCCTAGGCTTATTCCTGTCCAATTAGGGTTTCTAACCAATCTTGTGCATCCAATAGGTGTGTTTGTGTCATTGGATGAACATTTAGGTCATTTTCGTCCTCCCTAGTCTTATTCTTGTCCAATTAGGGTTTTAAGCAATCTTGTGCATCCAATAAGTTCATTTGTGTCATTGGATGAATATTTAGGTCATTTTCGTCCTCCCTAGGCTTATTCTTGTCCAATTAGGGTTTCTAACCAATCTTGTGCATCCAATAGGTGTGTTTGTGTCATTGGATGAACATTTAGGTCATTTTCGTGCTCCCTATGCTTATTCTTGTCCAATTAGGGTTTTTAACCAATCTTGTGCATCCAATAGGTGTGTTTGTGTCATTGGATGAACATTTAGGTCATTTTCGTCCTCCCTAGGCTTATTCTTGTCCAATTAGGGTTTTTAACCAATCTTGTGCATCCAATAAGTTCATTTGTGTCATTGGATTAACATTTAGGTCATTTTCGTCCTACCTAGGCTTATTCTTGTCCAATTAGGGTTTCTAACCAATCTTGTGCAACCAATAGGTGTGTTTGTGTCATTGGATGAACATTTAGGTCATTTTCGTCATCCCTATGCTTATTCTTTTCCAATTAGGGTTTTTAACCAATCTTGTGCATCCAATAAGTTCATTTGTGTCATTGGATGAACATTTAGGTCATTTTCGTCCTCCCAAGGCTTATTCTTGTCCAATTAGGGTTTCTAACCAATCTTGTGCATCCAATAGGTGTGTTTGTGTCATTGGATGAACATTTAGGTCATTTTCGTCCTCCCTAGTCTTATTCTTGTCCAATTAGGGTTTTAAGCAATCTTGTGCATCCAATAAGTTCATTTGTGTCATTGGATGACAATTTAGGTCATTTTCGTCCTCCCTAGGCTTATTCTGGTCCAATTAGGGTTTTAAGCAATCTTGTGCATCCAATAAGTTCATTTGTGTCATTGGATTAAGATTTAAGTCATTTTCGTCCTCCCTAGGCTTATTCTTGTCCAGTTTGGGTTTTTAACCAATCTTGTGCATCCAATAGGTGTGTTTGTGTCATTGGATGAACATTTAGGTCATTTTCGTCCTACCTAGGCTTATTCTTGTCCAATTAGGGTTTTTAACCAATCTTGTGCATCCAATAGGTGTGTTTGTGTCATTGGATGAACATTTAGGTCATTTTCGTCCTCCCTAGGCTTATTCTTGTCCAATTAGGGTTTTTAACCAATCTTGTGCATCCAATAAGTTCATTTGTGTCATTGGATGAACATTTAGGTCATTTTCGTCCACCCTAGGCTTATTCTTGTCCAATTAGGGTTTTTAACCAATTTTGTGCATCCAATAAGTTCATTTGTGTCATTGGATGAACATTTAGGTCATTTTCGTCCTCCCTAGGATTATTCTTGTCCAATTACGGTTTTTAAGCAATCTTGTGAATCCAATAAGTTCATTTGTTTCATTGGATGAACATTTAGGTCATTTTCGTCCTCCCTAGGCTTATTCTTGTTCAATTAGGGTTTGTAAACAATCTTGTGCATCCAATAGGTGTGTTTGTGTCATTGGATGAACATTTAGGTCATTTTCGTCCTCCCTAGGCTTATTCTTGTCCAATTAGGGTTTCTAACCAATCTTGTGCATCCAATAGGTGTGTTTGTGTCATTGGATGAACATTTAGGTCATTTTCCTCCTCCCTAGGCTTATTCTTGTCCAATTAGGGTTTTTAACCAATCTTGTGCATCCAATAAGTTCATTTGGGTCATTGGATTAACATTTAGGTCATTTTCGTCCTCCCTAGGCTTATTCTTGTCCAATTAGTGTTTTTAACCAATCTTGTGCATCCAATAAGTTCATTTGTGTCATTGGATTAACATTTAGGTCATTTTCGTCCTCCTTAGGCTTATTCTTGTCCAATTAGGGTTTCTAACCAAGCTAGTGCATCCAATAGGTGTGTTTGTGTCATTGGATGAACATTTAGGTCATTTTCCTCCTCCCTAGGCTTATTCTTGTCCAATTAGGGTTTTTAACCAATCTTGTGCATCCAATAAGTTCATTTGGGTCATTGGATTAACATTTAGGTCATTTTCGTCCTCCCTAGGCTTATTCTTGTCCAATTAGGGTTTTTAACCAATCTTGTGCATCCAATAAGTTCATTTGTGTCATTGGATTAACAATTAGGTCATTTTCGTCCTCCCTAGGCTTATTCTTGTCCAATTAGTGTTTTTAACCAATCTTGTGCATCCAATAAGTTCATTTGTGTCATTGGATTAACATTTAGGTCATTTTCGTCCTCCTTAGGCTTATTCTTGTCCAATTAGGGTTTCTAACCAAGCTAGTGCATCCAATAGGTGTGTTTGTGTCATTGGATGAACATTTAGGTCATTTTCCTCCTCCCTAGGCTTATTCTTGTCCAATTAGGGTTTTTAACCAATCTTGTGCATCCAATAAGTTCATTTGTGTCATTGGATTAACATTTAGGTCATTTTCGTCCTCCCTAGGCTTATTCTTGTCCAATTAGGGTTTTTAACCAATCTTGTGCATCCAATAAGTTCATTTGTGTTATTGGATTAACATTTAGGTCATATTCGTCCTCCCTAGAGATATTCTTGTCCAATTAGGGTTTTTAACCAATCTAGTGCATCCAATAGGTGTGTTTGTGTCATTGGATGATCAATTAGGTCATTTTCGTCCTCCCTAGGCATATTCTTGTCCAATTAGGGTTTTTAACCAATCTTGTGCATCCAATAGGTGTGTTTGTGTCATTGGATGATCAATTAGGTCATTTTCGTCCTCCCTAGGCTTGTACTTGTCCAATTAGGGTTTTTAACCAATCTTGTGCATCAAATAAGTTCATTAGTGTCATTGTATGATCAATTAGGTCATTTTCGTCCTCCCTAGGCATGTTCTTGTCCAACTAGGGTTTTTAACCAATCTTGTGCATCCAATAGGTGTGTTTGTGTCATTGGATGATCAATTAGGTCATTTTTGTCCTCCCTAGGCTTATTCTTGTCCAATTAGGGTTTTTAACCAATCTTGTGCATCCAATAAGTTCATTGGTGTCATTGGATGATCAATTAGGTCATTTTCGTCCTCCCTAGGCATATTCCTGTCCAACTAGGGTTTTTAACCAATCTTGTGCATCCAATAGGTGTGTTTGTATCATTGGATGATCAATTAGGTCATTTTCGTCCTCCCTAGGCTTATTCTTGTCCAATTAGGGTTTTTAACCAATCTTGTGCATCCAATAAGTTCATTAGTGTCATTGGATGATCAATTAGGTCATTTTCGTCCTCCCTAGGCTTATTCTGGTCCAATTATGGTTTTTAACCAATCTTGTGCATCCAATAGGTGTGTTTGTGTCATTGGATGATCAATTAGGTCATTTTCGTCCTCCCTATGGATATTCTTGTCCAATTAGGATTTTTAACCAATCTTGTGCATCCAATAGGTGTGTTTGTGTCATTGGATGATCAATTAGATCATTTTCGTCCTCCCTAGGCTTATTCTTGTCCAATTAGGGTTTTTAACCAATCTTGTGCATCCAATAAGTTTGTTTGTGTCATTGAATTAATATTTAGGTCCTTTTCGTCCTCCCTAGGCATATTCTTGTCCAATTAGGGTTTTTAACCAATCTTGTGCATCCAATAGGTGTGTTTGTGTCATTGGATGATCAATTAGGTCATTTTGGTTCTCCCTAGCCATATACTTGTCCAATTAGGGTTTTTAACCAATCTTGTGCTTCCAATTGGTGTGTTTGTGTCATTGGATGTTCAATTAGGTCATTTTGGTCCTCCCTAGGCTTATTCTTGTCCAATTAGGGTTTTTAACCAATCTTGTGCATCCAATAGGTGTGTTTGTGTCATTGGATGATCAATTAGGTCATTTTCGTCCTCCCTAGGCTTATTCTTGTCCAATTAGGGTCTTTAACCAATCTTGTGCATCCAAAAAGTTTGTTTGTTTCATTGAATTAATATTTAGGTCATTTTCGTCCTCCCTAGGCATATTCTTGTCCAATTAGGGTTTTTAACCAATCTTGTGCATCCAATAGGTGTGTTTGTGTCATTGGATGATCAATTAGGTCATTTTCGTCCTCCCTAGGCATATTCTTGTCCAATTAGGGTTTTTAACCAATCTTGTGCATCCAATAGGTGTGTTTGTGTCATTGGATGATCAATTAGGTCATTTTCGTCCTCCCTAGGCATATTCTTGTCCAATTAGGGTTTTTAACGAATCTTGTGCATCCAATTGGTGTTTTTGTTTCATTGGATGATCAATTAGGTCATTTTCGTCCTCCCTAGGTTTATTCTTGTCCAATTAGGGTTTTTAACCAATCTAGTGCTTCCAATAAGTTGAGTTGTGTCATTGGATTAACATTTAGGTCATTTTCGTCCTCCCTAGGCTTATTCTTGTCCAATTAGGGTTTTTAACCAATCTTGTGCATCCAATAGGTGTGTTTGTGTCATTGGATGAACATTTAGGTCATTTTCGTCCTCCCTAGGGTTATTCTTGTCCAATTAGGGTTTCTAACGAATCTTGTGCATCCAATAGGTGTGTTTGTATCATTGGATGAACATTTAGGTCATTTTCGTCCTCCCTATGCTTATTCTTGTCCAATTAGGGTTTTTAACCAATCTTGTGCATCCAATAGGTGTGTTTGTGTCATTGGATGAACATTTAGGTCATTTTCGTCCTCCCTAGGCTTATTCTTGTCCAATTAGGGTTTTTAACCAATCTTGTGCATCCAATAGGTGTGTTTAGTCATTTGATGAACATTTAGGTTATTTTCATCCTCCCTAGGCTTATTCTTGTCCAATTAGGGTTTTTAACCAATCTTGTGCATCCAATAAGTTCATTTGTGTCATTGGATTAACATTTAGGTCATTTTCGTCCTCCCTAGGCTTATTCTTGTCCAATTAGGGTTTTTAACCAATCTTGTGCATCCAATAAGTTCATTTGTGTCATTGGATTAACATTTAGGTCATTTTCGTCCTCCCTACGCTTATTCTTGTCCAATTAGGGTTTCTAACCAATCTTGTGCATCCAATAGGTGTTTTTGTGTCATTGGATGAACATTTAGGTCATTTTCGTCCTCTTTAGGCTTATTCTTGTCCAATTAGGGTTTTTAACCAATCTTGTGCATCCAATAGGTGTGTTTAGTCATTTGATGAACATTTAGGTTATTTTCATCCTCCCTAGGCTTATTCTTGTCCAATTAGGGTTTTTAACCAATCTTGTGCATCCAATAAGTTCATTTGTGTCATTGGATTAACATTTAGGTCATTTTCGTCCTCCCTAGGCTTATTCTTGTCCAATTAGGGTTTTTAACCAATCTTGTGCATCCAATAAGTTCATTTGTGTCAATGGATTAAAATTTATGTCATTTTCATTCTCCCTAGGCTTATTCTTGTGCAAATAGGGTTTTTAACCAATCTTGTGCATCCAATAAGTTCATTTGTGTCATTGGATTAACATTTAGGTCATTTTCGTCCTCCCTAGGCTTATTCTTGTCCAATTAGGGTTTTTAACCAATCTTGTGCATCCAATAAGTTCATTTGTGTCATGGGATTAACAATTAGGTCATTTTCGTCCTCCCTAGGCTTATTCTTGTCCAATTAGGGTTTTTAACCAATCTTGTGCATCCAATAGGTGTGTTTGTGTCATTGGATGAACATTTAGGTCATTTTCGTCCTCCCTAGGCTTATTCTTGTCCAATTAGGTTTTTTAACCAATCTTGTGCATCCAATAAGTTCATTTGTGTCATTGGATGAACATTTAGGTCATTTTCATCCTCCCTAGGCTTATTCTTGTCCAATTAGGGTTTTTAACCAAGCTTGTGCATCCAATAAGTTCATTTGTGTCATTGGATTAACAATTAGGTCATTTTTTTCCTCCCTAGGCTTATTCTTGTCCAATTAGGGTTTTTAACCAATCTTGTGCATCCAATAGGAGTGTTTGTGTCATTGGATGAACATTTAGGTCATTTTCATCCTCCCTAGGCTTATTCTTGTCCAATTAGGGTTTCTAACCAATCTTGTGCATCCAATAGGTGTGTTTGTGTCATTGGATGAACATTTAGGTCATTTTCGTCCTCCCTAGGCTTATTCTTGTCCAATTAGGGTTTCTAACCAATCTTGTGTATTCAATAGGTGTGTTTGTGTCATTGGATGAACATTTAGGTCATTTTCGTCCTCCCTAGGCTTATTCTTGTCCAATTAGGGTTTCTAAACAATCTTGTGCATTCAATAGGTGTGTTTGTGTCATTGGATGAACATTTAGGTCATTTTCGTCCTCCCAAGGCTTATTCTTCTCCAATTAGGGTTTCTAAACAATCTTGTGCATCCAATAGGTATGTTTGTGTCATTGGATGAACATTTAGGTCATTTTCGTCCTCCCTAGGCTTATTCTTGTCCAATTAGGGTTTTAAACCAATCTTGTGCATCCAATAAGTTCATTTGTGTCATTGGATTAATATTTAGGTCATTTTCGTCCTCCCTAGGCTTATTCTTGTCCAATTAGGGTTTTTAACCAATCTTGTGCATCCAATAAGTTCATTTGTGTCATTGGATTAACAATTAGGTCATTTTCGTCCTCCCTAGGCTTATTCTTGTCCAGTTAGGGTTTTTAACCAATCTTGTGCATCCAATAGGTGTGTTTGTGTCATTGGATGAACATTTAGGTCATTTTCATCCTCCCTAGGCTTATTCTTGTCCAATTAGGGTTTCTAACCAATCTTGTGCATCCAATAGGTGTGTTTAGTCATTCGGTGAACATTTAGGTCATTTTCATCCTCCCTAGGCTTATTCTTGTCCAATTAGGGTTTCTAAACAATCTTGTGCATTCAATAGGTGTGTTTGTGTCATTGGATGAACATTTAGGTCATTTTCGTCCTCCCAAGGCTTATTCTTGTCCAATTAGGGTTTCTAAACAATCTTGTGCATCCAAAAGGTATGTTTGTGTCATTGGATGAACATTTAGGTCATTTTCGTTCTCCCTAGGCTTATTCTTGTCCAATTAGGGTTTCTAACCAATCTTGTGCATCCAATAGGTGTGTTTGTGTCATTGGATGAACATTTAGGTCATTTTCGTCCTCCCAAGGCTTATTCTTATCCAATTAGGGTTTCTAAACAATCTTGTGCATCCAATAGGTATGTTTGTGTCATTGGATGAACATTTAGGTCATTTTCGTCCTCCCTAGGCTTATTCTTGTCCAATTAGTGTTTTTAACCAATCTTGTGCATCCAATAAGTTCATTTGTGTCATTGGATTAACATTTAGGTCACTTTCGTCCTCC
>JBBPBR010000439.1:0-50815 GCA_037974775.1 Cicer pinnatifidum
TTCTAACCAATCTTGTGCATCCAATAGGTGTGTTTGTGTCATTGGATGAACATTTAGGTCATTTTCGTCCTCCCTAGGCTTATTCTTGTCCAATTAGGGTTTCTAACCAATCTTGTGCATCCAATAGGTGTGTTTGTGTCATTGGATGAACATTTAGGTGATTTTCGTCCTCCCTAGTCTTATTCTTGTCTAATTAGGGTTTTAAGCAATCTTGTGCATCCAATAAGTTCATTTGTGTCATTGGATGAATATTTAAATCATTTTCGTTCTCCCTAGGCTTATTCTTGTCCAATTAGGGTTTCTAACCAATCTTGGGCATCCAATAGGTGTGTTTGTGTCATTGGATGAACATTTAGGTCATTTTCGTCCTCCCTATGCTTATTCTTGTCCAATTAGGGTTTTTAACCAATCTTGTGCATCCAATAGGTGTGTTTGTGTCGTTGGATGAATATTTAGGTCATTTTCGTCCTCCCTAAGCTTATTCTTGTCCAATTAGGGTTTTTAACCAATCTTGTGCATCCAATTGGTGTGTTTGTGTCATTGGATGAACATTTAGGTCATTTTCGTCCTTCCTAGGCTTATTCTTGTCCAATTAGGGTTTTTAACCAATCTTGTGACTTTAATAAGTTCATTTGTGTCATTGGATTAACATTTAGGTCATTTTCGTCCTTCCTAGGCTTATTCTTGACCAATTAGGGTTTTTAACCAATCTTGTGCATCCAATAAGTTCATTTGTGTCATTGGATTAACATTTAGGTCATTTTCGTCCTCCCCAGGCTTATTCTTGTCCAATTAGGGTTTCTAACCAATCTTGTGCATCCAATAGGTGTGTTTGTGTCATTGGATGAACATTTAGGTCATTTTCGTCCTCCCTAGTCTTATTCTTGTCCAATTAGGGTTTTAAGCAATCTTGTGCATCCAATAAGTTCATTTGTGTCATTGGATGAATATTTAGGTCATTTTCGATCTTCCTAGGCATATTCTTGTCCAATTAGGGTTTCTAACCAATCTTGTGCATCCAATAGGTGTGTTTGTGTCATTGGATGAACATTTAGGTCATTTTCGTCCTCCCTAGGCTTATTCTTGTCCAATTAGGGTTTTTAACCAATCTTGTGCATCCAATAAGTTCATTTGTGTCATTGGATGAATAGTTAGGTCATTTTCGTCCTCCCTATGCTTATTCTTGTCCAATTAGGGTTTCTAACCATTCTTGTGCATCGAATAGGTGTGTTTAGTCATTTGATGAACATTTAGGTTATTTTCGTCCTCCCTAGGCTTATTCTTGTCCAATTAGGGTTTTTAACCAATCTTGTGCATCCAATAAGTTCATTTGTGTCATTGGATTAACATTTAGGTCATTTTCGTCCTCCCTAGGCTTATTCTTGTCCAATTAGGGTTTCTAACCAATCTTGTGCATCCAATAAGTGTGTTTGTGTCATTGGATGAACATTTAGGTCATTTTCATCCTCCCTAGGCTTATTCTTGTCTAATTAGGGTTTTTAACCAATCTTGTGCATCCAATAAGTTCATTTGTGTCATTGGATTACTATTTAGGTCGTTTTCGTCCTCCCTAGGCTTATTCTTGTCCAATTAGGGTTTCTAACCAATCTTGTGCATCCAATAGGTGTGTTTGTGTCATTGGATGAACATTTAGGTCATTTTCGTCCTCCCTAGGCTTATTCTTGTCAAATTAGGGTTTTTAACCAATCTTGTGCATCCAATAAGTTCATTTGTGTCATTGGATAAACATTTAGGTCATTTTCGTCCACCCTAGGCTTATTCTTGTCCAATTAGGGTTTTTAACCAATCTTGTGCATCCAATAGGCGTGTTTGAGTTATTGGATGAACATTTAGGTCATTTTCGTCCTCCCTAGGCTTATTCTTGTCCAATTAGGGTTTCTAACCAATCTTGTGCATCCAATAGGTGTGTTTGTGTCATTGGATGAACATTTAGGTCATTTTCGTCCTCCCTAGGCTTATTCTTGTCCAATTAGGGTTTTTAACCAATCTTGTGCATCCAATAAGTTCATTTGTGTCATTGGATAAACATTTAGGTCATTTTCGTCCACCCTAGGCTTATTCTTGTCCAATTAGGGTTTTTAACCAATCTTGTGCATCCAATAGGCGTGTTTGTGTTATTGGATGAACATTTAGGTCATTTTCGTCCTCCCTAGGCTTATTCTTGTCCAATTAGGGTTGCTAACCAGTCTTGTGCATCCAATAGGTGTGTTTGCGTCATTGGATGAACATTTAGGTCATTTTCGTCCTCCCTAGGCTTATTCTTGTCCAATTAGGGTTTTTAACCAATCTTGTGCATCCAATAAGTTCATTTGTGTCATTGGATGAACATTTAGGTCATTTTCGTCCTCCCTAGGCTTATTCTTGTCCAATTAGGGTTTTTAACCAATCTTGTGCATCCAATATGTTCATTTGTGTCATTGGGTGAACATTTAGGTCATTTTTCGTCCTCCCTAGGCTTATTCTTATCCAATTAGGGTTTCTAACCAATCTTGTGCATCCAATAGGTGTGTTTGTGTCATTGGATGAACATTTAGGTCATTTTCGTCCTCCCTAGGCTTATTCTTGTCCAATTAGGGTTTCTAACCAATCTTGTGCATCCAATAGGTGTGTTTGTGTTATAGGATGAACATTTAGGTCATTTTCGTCCTCCCTAGGCTTATTCTTGTCCAATTAGGGTTTTTAACCAATCTTGTGCATCCAATAAGTTCATTTGTGTCATTGGATGAAAATTTAGGTCATTTTCGTCCTCCCAAGGCTTATTCTTGTCCAATTAGGGTTTCTAACCAATCTTGTGCATCCAATAGGTGTGTTTGTGTCATTGGATGAACATTTAGGTCATTTTCGTCCTCCCTAGTCTTATTCTTGTCCAATTAGGGTTTTAAGCAATCTTGTGCATCCAATAAGTTCATTTGTGTCATTGGATGAATATTTAGGTCATTTTCGTCTTCCCTAGGCTTATTCTTGTCCAATTAGGGTTTCTAACCAATCTTGTGCATCCAATAGGTGTGTTTGTGTCATTGGATGAACATTTAGGTCATTTTCGTCCTCCCTAGGCTTATTCTTGTCCAATTAGGGTTTTTAACCAATCTTGTGCATCCAACAAGGTCATTTGTGTCATTGGATTAACATTTAGGTCATTTTCGTCCTTCCTAGGCTTATTCTTGTCCAATTAGGGTTTCTAACCAATCTTGTGCATCCAATAGGTGTGTTTGTGTCATTGGATGAACATTTAGGTCATTTTCGTCCTCCCTAGTCTTATTCTGGTCCAATTAGGGTTTTAAGCAATCTTGTGCATCCAATAAGTTCATTTGTGTCATTGGATGAATATTTAGGTCATTTTCATCCTCCCTAGGCATATTCTTGTCCAATTAGGGTTTCTAACCAATCTTGTGCATCCAATAGGTGTGTTTGTGTCATTGGATGAACATTTAGGTCATTTTCGTCCTCCCTAGTCTTATTCTTGTCCAATTAGGGTTTTAAGCAATCTTGTGCATCCAATAAGTTCATTTGTGTCATTGGATGAATAGTTAAGCCATTTTCGTCCTCCCTAGGCTTATTCTTGTCCAATTAGGGTTTCTAACCAATCTTGTGCATCCAATAGGTGTGTTTGTGTCATTGGATGAACATTTAGGTCATTTTCGTCCTCCCTAGTCTTATTCTTGTCCAATTAGGGTTTTAAGCAATCTTGTGCATCCAATAAGTTCATTTGTGTCATTGGATGAATATTTAGGTCATTTTCGTCCTCCCTAGGCTTATTCTTGTCCAATTAGGGTTTCTAACCAATCTTGTACATCCAATAGGTGTGTTTGTGTCATTGGATGAACATTTAAGTCATTTTCGTCCTCCCTATGCTTATTCTTGTCCAATTAGGGTTTTTAACCAATCTTGTGCATCCAATAAGTTCATTTGTGTCATTGGATTAACATTTAGGTCATTTTCGTCCTCCCTAGGCTTATTCTTGTCCAATTAGGGTTTCTAACCAATCTTGTGCATCCAATAGGTGTGTTTGTGTCATTGGATGAACATTTAGGTCTTTTTCGTCCTCCCTAGGCTTATTCTTGTCCAATTAGGGTTATTAACTAATCTTGTGCATCCAATAAGTTCATTTGTGTCATTGGATGAACATTTAGGTCATTTTCCTCCTCCCAAGGCTTATTCTTGTCCAATTAGGGTTTCTAACCAATCTTGTGCATCCAATAGGTGTGTTTGTGTCATTGGATGAACATTTAGGTCATTTTCGTCCTCCCTAGGCTTATTCTTGTCCAATTAGGGTTTTTAACCAATCTTGTGCATCCAATAAGTTCATTTGTGTCATTGGATGAACATTTAGGTCATTTTCGTCCTCCCAAGGCATATTCTTTTCCAATTAGGGATTCTAACCAATCTGGTGCATCCAATAGGTGTGTTTGTGTCATTTGATGAACATTTAGGTCATTTTCGTCCTCCCTATGCTTATTCTTGTCCAATTAGGGTGTTTAACCAATCTTGTGCATCCAATAGGTGTGTTTGTGTCATTGGATGAACATTTAGGTCATTTTCGTCCTCCCTAGGCTTATTCTTGTCCAATTAGGGTTTTTAACCAATCTTGTGCATCCAATAAGTTCATTTGTGTCATTGGGTGAACATTTAGGTCATTTTCGTCCTCCCTAGGCTTATTCTTGTCCAATTAAGGTTTCTAACCAATCTTGTGCATCTAATAGGTGTGTTTAGTCATTTGATGAACATTTAGGTCATTTTCGTCCTCCCCAGGCTTATTCTTGTCCAATTAGGGTTTCTAACCAATCTTGTGCATCCAATAGGTGTGTTTGTGTCATTGGATGAACATTTAGGTCATTTTCGTCCTCCCTAGTCTTATTCTTGTCCAATTAGGGTTTTAAGCTATCTTGTGCATCCAATAAGTTCATTTGTGTCATTGGATGAATAGTTAGGTCATTTTCGTCCTCTCTAGGCTTATTCTTGTCCAATTAGGGTTTCTAACCATTCTTGTGCATCGAATAGGTGTGTTTAGTCATTTGATGAACATTTAGGTTATTTTCGTCCTCCCTAGGCTTATTCTTGTCCAATTAGGGTTTTTAACCAATCTTGTGCATCCAATAAGTTCATTTGTGTCATTGGATGAACATTTAGGTCATTTTCGTCCTCCCTTGGCATATTCTTGTCCAATTAGGGTTTCTAACCAATCTTGTGCATCCAATAGGTGTGTTTGTGTCATTGGATGAACATTTAGGTCATTTTCGTCCTCCCTAGGCTTATTCTTGTCCAATTAGGGTTTTTTAACCAATCTTTTGCATCCAATAAGTTCATTTGTGTCATTGGATGAATACTTAGGTCATTTTCGTCCTCCCTAGGCTTATTCTTGTCCAATTAGGGTTTCTAACCAATCTTGTGCATCCAATAGGTGTGTTTAGTCATTTGATGAACATTTAGGTTATTTTCGTCCTCCCTAGGCTTATTCTTGTCCAATTAGGGTTTTTAACCAATCTTGTGCATCCAATAAGTTCATTTGTGTCATTGTATTACCATTTAGGTCATTTTTGTCCTCCCTAGGCTTATTCTTGTCCAATTAGGGTTTCTAACCAATCTTGGGCATCCAATAGGTGTGTTTGTGTCATTGGATAAACATTTAGGTCATTTTCGTCCTCCCTAGGCTTATTCTTTTCCAATTAGGGTTTTTAACCAATCTTGTGCATCCAATAAGTTCATTTGTGTCATTGGATGAACATTTAGGTCATTTTCGTCCTCCCAAGGCTTATTCTTGTCCAATTAGGGTTTCTAACCAATCTTGTGCATCCAATAGGTGTGTTTGTGTCATTGGATGAATATTTAGGTCATTTTCATCCTCCCTAAGCTTATTCTTGTCCAATTAGGGTTTCTAAACAATCTTGTGAATCCAATAGGTGTGTTTGTGTCATTGGATGAACATTTAGGTCATTTTCGTCCTCCCTACTCTTATTCTTGTCCAATTAGGGTTTTTAACCAATCTTGTGCATCCAATAGGTGTGTTTGTGTCATTGGATGAACATTTAGGTCATTTTCGTCCTCCCTAGGCTTATTCTTGTCCAATCAGGGTTTTTAACCAATCTTGTGCATCCAATAGGTGTGTTTAGTCATTTGATGAACATTTAGGTTATTTTCGTCCTCCCTAGGCTTATTCTTGTCCAATTAGGGTTTTTAACCAATCTTGTGCATCCAATAAGTTCATTTGTGTCATTGGATTAACATTTAGGTCATTTTCGTCCTCCCTAGGCTTATTCTTGTCCAATTAGGGTTTTTTAACCAATCTTGTGCATCCAATAAGTTCATTTGTGTCATTGGATGAATAGTTAGGTCATTTTCGTCCTCCCTAGGCTTATTCTTGACCAATTAGGGTTTCTAACCAATCTTGTGCATCCGATAGGTGTGTTTGTGTCATTTGATGAACATTTAGGTTATTTTCGTCCTCCCTAGGCTTATTCTTGTCCAATTAGGGTTTTTAACCAATCTTGTGCCTCCAATAAGTTCATTTGGGTCATTGGATTAACATTTAGGTCATTTTCGTCCTTCCTAGGCTTATTCTTGACCAATTAGGGTTTTTAACCAATCTTGTGCATCCAATAAGTTCATTTGTGTCATTGGATTAACATTTAGGTCATTTTCGTCCTTCCTAGGCTTATTCTTGTCCAATTAGGGTTTCTAACCAATCTTGTGCATCCAATAGGTGTGTTTGTGTCATTGGATGAACATTTAGGTCATTTTCGTCCTCCCTAGTCTTATTCTTGTCCAATTAGGGTTTTAAGCAATCTTGTGCATCCAATAAGTTCATTTGTGTCATTGGATGAATATTTAGGTCATTTTCGTCCTCCCTAGGCTTATTCTTGTCCAATTAGGGTTTCTAACCAATCTTGGGCATCCAATAGGTGTGTTTGTGTCATTGGATGAACATTTAGGTCATTTTCGTCCACCCTATGCTTATTCTTGTCCAATTACGGTTTTTAACCAATCTTGTGCATCCAATAGGTGTGTTTGTGTCATTGGATGAACATTTAGGTCATTTTCGTCCTCCCTAAGCTTATTCTTGTCCAATTAGGGTTTTTAACCAATCTTGTGCATCCAATAAGTTCATTTTTGTCATTGGGTGAACATTTGGGTCATTTTCGTCCTCCCTAGGCTTATTCTTGTCCAATTAGGGTTTCTAACCAATCTTGTGCATCCAATAGGTGTGTTTAGTCATTTGATGAACATTTAGGTTATTTTCGTCCTCCCTAGGCTTATTCTTGTCCAATTAGGGTTTTTAACCAATCTTGTGCATCCAATAAGTTCATTTGTGTCATTGGATGAACATTTAGGTCATTTTCGTCCTCCTAAGGCTTATTCTTGTCCAATTAGGGTTTCTAACCAATCTTGTGCTTCCAATAGGTGTGTTTGTGTCATTGGATGAACATTTAGGTCATTTTCGTCCTCCCTAGGCTTATTCTTGTCCAATTAGGGTTTTTAACCAATCTTGTGCATCCAATACGTTCATTTGTGTCATTGGATGAACATTTAGGTCATTTTTGTCTTCCCAAGTCTTATTCTTGTCCAATTAGGGTTTTAAGCAATCTTGTGCATCCAATAAGTTCATTTGTGTCATTGGATGAATATTTAGGTCATTTTCGTCCTCCCTAGGCTTATTCTTGTCCAATTAGGGTTTCTAACCAATCTTGTGCATCCAATAGGTGTGTTTGTGTCATTGGATGAACATTTAGGTCATTTTCGTCCTCCCTATGCTTATTCTTGTCCAATTAGGGTTTTTAACCAATCTTGTGCATCCGATAGGTGTGTTTGTGTCATTGGATGAACATTTAGGTCATTTTCGTCCTCCCTAAGCTTATTCTTGTCCCATTAGGGTTTTTAACCAATCTTGTGCATCCAATAAGTTCATTTGTGTCATTTGGTGAACATTTGGGTCATTTTCGTCCTCCCTAGGCTTATTCTTGTCCAATTAGGGTTTCTAACCAATCTTGTGCATCCAATAGGTGTGTTTAGTCATTTGATGAACATTTAAGTTATTTTCGTCCTCCCTAGGCTTATTCTTGTCCGATTAGGGTTTTTAACCAATCTTGTGCATCCAATAAGTTCATTTGTGTCATTGGGTGAACATTTAGGTCATTTTCGTCCTCCCTAGGCTTATTCTTGTCCAATTAGGGTTTCTAACCAATCTTGTGCATCCAATAGGTGTCTTTAGTCATTTGATGAATATTTAGGTTATTTTCGTCCTCCCTAGGCTTATTCTTTTCCAATTAGGGTTTTTTTACCAATCTTGTGCATCCAATAAGTTCATTTGTGTCATTGGATTAACATTTAGGTCATTTTCGTCCTTCCTAGGCTTATTCTTGTCCAATTAGGGTTTCTAACCAATCTTGTGCATCCAATTGGTGTGTTTGTGTCATTGGATGAACATTTAGGTCATTTTCGTCCTTCCTAGGCTTATTCTTGTCCAATTAGGGTTTTTAACCAATCTTGTGCATCCAATAAGTTCATTTGTGTCATTGGATGAACATTTAGGTCATTTTCGTCCTCCCAAGGCTTATTCTTGTCTAATTAGGGTTTTTAACCAATCTTGTTCATCCAATAGGTGTGTTTGTGTCATTGGATGAACATATAGGTCATTTTCGTCCTCCCTAGGCTTATTCTTGTCCAATTAGGGTTTTTAACCAATCTTGTGCATCCAATAAGTTCATTTGTGTCATTGGATTAACATTTAGGTCATTTTCGTCCATCCTAGGCTTATTCTTGTCCAATTAGGGTTTCTAACCAATCTTGTGCATCCAATAGGTGTGTTTGTGTCATTGGATGAACATTTAGGTCATTTTCGTCCTCCCTAGGCTTATTTTTGTCCAATTAGGGTTTTTAACCAATCTTGTGCATCCAATAAGTTCATTTGTGTCATTGGGGGAACATTTATGTCATTTTCGTCCTTCCTAGGGTCATTCTTGTGCAATTAGGGTTTCTAACCAATCTTGTGCAACCAATAGGTGTGTTTAGTCATTTGATGAGCATTTAGGTTATTTTCGTCCTCCCTAGGCTTATTCTTGTCCAATTAGGGTTTTTAACCAATCTTGTGCATCCAATAAGTTCATTTGTGTCATTGGATGAACATTTAGGTCATTTTCGTCCTCCCAAGGCTTATTCTTGTCCAATTAGGGTTTCTAACCAATCTTGTGCATCCAATAGGTGTGTTTGTGTCATTTGATGAACATTTAGGTCATTTTCGTCCTCCCTATGCTTATTCTTGTCCAATTAGGGTTTTTAACGAATCTTGTGCATCCAATAGGTGTGTTTGTGTCATTGGATGAACATTTAGGTCATTTTCGTCCTCCCTAGGCTTATTCTTGTCCAATTAGGGTTTTTAAACAATCTTGTGCATCCAATAAGTTCATTTGTGTCATTGGATTAACATTTAGGTCATTTTCGTCCTTCCTAGGCTTATTCTTGTCCAATTAGGGTTTCTAACCAATCTTGTGCATCCAATAGGTGTGTTTGTGTCATTGGATGAACATTTAGGTCATCTTTGTCCTTCCTAGTCTTATTCTTGTCCAATTAGGGTTTGAAGCAATCTTTTGCATCCAATAAGTTCATTTGTGTCATTGGATGAATATTTAGGTCATTTTCATCCTCCCTAGGCTTATTCTTGTCCAATTAGGGTTTCTAACCAATCTTGTGCATCCAATAGGTGTGTTTGTGTCATTGGATGAACATTTAGGTCATTTTCGTCCTCCCTAGTCTTATTCTTGTCTAATTAGGGTTTTTAACCAATCTTGTGCATCCAATAAGTTCATTTGTGTCATTGGATTAACATTTAGGTCATTTTCGTCCTTCCTAGGCTTATTCTTGTCCAATTAGGGTTTCTAACCAATCTTGTGCATCCAATAGGTGTGTTTGTGTCATTGGATGAACATTTAGGTCATTTTCGTCCTCCCTAGTCTTATTCTTGTCCAATTAGGGTTTTAAGCAATCTTCTGCATCCTATAAGTTCATTTGTGTCATTGGATGAATATTTAGGTCATTTTCATCCTCCCTAGGCTTATTCTTGTCCAATTAGGGTTTCTAACCAATATTGTGCATCCAATAGGTGTGTTTGTGTCATTGGATGAACATTTAGGTCATTTTCGTCCTCCCTAGTCTTATTCTTGTCCAATTAGGGTTTTAAGCAATCTTCTGCATCCAATAAGTTCATTTGTGTCATTGGATGAATATTTAGGTCATTTTCATCCTCCCTAGGCTTATTCTTGTCCAATTAGGGTTTCTAACCAATCTTGTGCATCCAATAGGTGTGTTTGTGTCATTGGATGAACATTTAGGTCATTTTCGTCCTCCCTAGTCTTATTCTTGTCCAATTAGGGTTTTTAACCAATCTTGTGCATCCAATAAGTTCATTTGGGTCATTGGATGAACATTTAGGTTATTTTCGTCCTCCCTAGGCTTATTCTTGTCCGATTATGGTTTTTAACCAATCTTGTGCATCCAATAAGTTCATTTGTGTCATTGGATTAACATTTAGGTCATTTTCGTCCTTCCTAGGCTTATTCTTGTCCAATTAGGGTTTCTAACCAATCTTGTGCATCCAATAGGTGTGTTTGTGTCATTGGATGAACATTTAGGTCATTTTCGTCCTCCCTAGGCTTATTCTTGTCCAATTAGAGTTTTTAACCAATCTTGTGCATCCAATAAGTTCATTTGTGTCATTGGATGAATAGTTAAGTCATTTTCGTCCTCCCTAGGCTTATTCTTGTCAAATTAGGGTTTCTAACCAATCTTGTGCATCCAATAGGTGTGTTTGTGTCATTGGATGAACATTTAGGTCATTTTCGTCCTCCCTAGGCTTATTCTTGTCCAATTAGGGTTTTTAACCAATCTTGTGCATCCAATAAGTTCATTTGTGTCATTGGATTAACATTTAGGTCATTTTCGTCCTTCCTAAGCTTATTCTTGTCCAATTAGGGTTTCTAACCAATCTTGTGCATCCAATAGGTGTGTTTGTGTCATTGGATGAACATTTAGGTTATTTTAATCCTCCCTAGTCTTATTCTTGTCCAATTAGGGTTTTAAGCAATCTTGTGCATCCAATAAGTTCATTTGTGTCATTGGATGAATATTTAGGTCATTTTAATCCTCCCTAGGCATATTCTTGTCCAATTAGGGTTTCTAACCAATCTTGTGCATCCAATAGGTGTGTTTGTGTCATTGGATGAACATTTAGGTCATTTTCGTCCTCCCTAGGCTTATTCTTGTCCAATTAGGGTTTTTAACCAATCTTGTGCATCCAATAAGTTCATTTGTGTCATTGGATGAACATTTAGGTCATTTTCATGCTCCCTAGGCTTATTCTTGTACAATTAGGGTTTCTAACCAATCTTGTGCATCCAATAGGTGTGTTTAGTCATTTTATGAACATTTAGGTCATTTTCGTCCTCCCTAGGCTTATTCTTGTCCAATTAGTGTTTTTAACCAATCTTGTGCATCCAATAAGTTCATTTGTGTCATTGGATTAACATTTAGGTCATTTTCGTCCTCCCTAGGCTTATTCTTGTCCAATTAGGGTTTCTAACCAATCTTGTGCATTCAATAGGTGTGTTTGTGTCATTGGATGAACATTTAGGTCATTTTCGTCCTCCCTAGGCTTATTCTTGTCCAATTAGGGTTTTTAACCAATCTTGTGCATCCAATAAGTTCTTTTGTGTCATTGGATTAACATTTAGGTCATTTTCGTCCTTCCTAGGCTTATTCTTGTCCAATTAGGGTTTCTAACCAATCTTGTGCATCCAATAGGTGTGTTTGTGTCATTGGATGAACATTTAGGTCATTTTCGTCCTCCCTAGGCTTATTCTTGTCCAATTAGGGTTTTTAACCAATCTTGTGCCTCCAATAAGTTCATTTGTGTCATTGGATTAACATTTAGGTCATTTTCGTCCTCCCTAGGCTTATTCTTGTCCAATTAGGGTTTCTAACCAATCTTGTGCATCCAATAGGTGTGTTTGTGTCATTGGATGAATATTTAGGTCATTTTCGTCCTCCCTAGTCTTATTCTTGTCCAGATAGGGTTTTTAACCAATCTTGTGCATCCAATAAGTTCATTTGTGTCATTGGATGAATATTTAGGTCATTTTCGTCCTCCCTAGGTTTATTCTTGTCCAACTAGGGTTTCTAACCAATCTTGTGCATCCAATAGGTGTGTTTGAGTCATTGGATGAACATTTAGGTCATTTTCGTCCTCCCTATGCTTATTCTTGTCCAATTAGGGTTTTTAACCAATCTTGTGCATCCAATAGGTGTGTTTGTGTCATTGGATGAACAATTAGTTCATTTTCGTCCTCCCTAAGCTTATTCTTGTCCAATTAGGGTTTTTAACCAATCTTGTGCATCCGATAAGTTCATTTGTGTCATTGGGTGAACATTTGGGTCATTTTCGTCCTCCCTAGGCTTATTCTTGTCCAATTAGGGTTTCTAACCAATCTTGTGCATCCAATAGGTGTGTTTAGTCATTTGATGAACATTTAAGTTATTTTCGTCCTCCCTAGGCTTATTCTTGTCCGATTAGGGTTTTTAACCAATCTTGTGCATCCAATAAGTTCATTTGTGTCATTGGGTGAACATTTAGGTCATTTTCGTCCTCCCTAGGCTTATTCTTGTCCAATTAGGGTTTCTAACCAATCTTGTGCATCCAATAGGTGTCTTTAGTCATTTGATGAATATTTAGGTTATTTTCGTCCTCCCTAGGCTTATTCTTTTCCAATTAGGGTTTTTTTACCAATCTTGTGCATCCAATAAGTTCATTTGTGTCATTGGATTAACATTTAGGTCATTTTCGTCCTTCCTAGGCTTATTCTTGTCCAATTAGGGTTTCTAACCAATCTTGTGCATCCAATTGGTGTGTTTGTGTCATTGGATGAACATTTAGGTCATTTTCGTCCTTCCTAGGCTTATTCTTGTCCAATTAGGGTTTTTAACCAATCTTGTGCATCCAATAAGTTCATTTGTGTCATTGGATGAACATTTAGGTCATTTTCGTCCTCCCAAGGCTTATTCTTGTCCAATTAGGGTTTCTAACCAATCTTGTGCATCCAATCGGTGTGTTTGTGACATTGGATGAACATTTAGGTCATTTTCGTCTCCAAAGTCTTATTCTTGTCCAATTAGGGTTTTAAGCAATCTTGTGCTTCCAATAATTTCATTTGTGTCATTGGATGAATATTTAGGTCATTTTCATCCTCCCTAGGCTTATTCTTGTCCAATTAGGGTTTTTAACCAATCTTGTGCATCTAACAAGTTCAATTGTGTCATTGGATGAACATTTAGGTCATTTTCGTCCTCCCTAGGCTTATTCTTGTCCAATTAGGGTTTTTAACCAATCTTGTGCATCCAATAAGTTCATTTGTGTCATTGGATTAACATTTAGGTCATTTTCGTCCTCTGTAGGCTTATTCTTGTCCAATTAGGGTTTTTAACCAATCTTGTGCATCCAATAAGTTCATTTGTGTCATTGGATGAACATTTAGGTCATTTTCGTCCTCCCAAGGCTTATTCTTGTCCAATTAGGGTTTCTAACCAATCTTGTGCATCCAATAGGTGTGTTTGTGTCATTGGATGAACATTTAGGTCATTTTTGTCTCCCAAGTCTTATTCTTGTCCAATTAGGGTTTTAAGCAATCTTGTGCTTCCAATAATTTCATTTGTGTCATTGGATGAATATTTAGGTCATTTTCATCCTCCCTAGGCATATTCTTGCCCAATTTGGGTTTCTAACCAATCTTGTGCATCCAATAGGTGTGTTTGTGTCATTGGATGAACATTTAGGTCATTTTCGTCCTCCCTAGTCGTATTCTTGTCCAATTAGGGTTTTAAGCTATCTTGTGCATCCAATAAGTTCATTTGTGTCATTGGATGAATAGTTAGGTCATTTTCGTCCTCCCTAGGCTTATTCTTGTCCAATTAGGGTTTTTAACCAATCTTGTGCATCCAATAAGTTCATTTGTGTCATTGGATGAACATTTAGGTCATTTTCGTCCTCCCAAGGCTTATTCTTGTCCAATTAGGGTTTCGAACCAATCTTGTGCATCAAATAGGTGTGTTTGTGTCATTGGATGAACATTTAGGTCATTTTCGTCCTCCCTAGTCTTATTCTTGTCCAATTAGGGTTTTAAGCAATCTTGTGCATCCAATAAGTTCATTTGTGTCATTGGATGAATAGTTAGGTCATTTTCGTCCTCCCTAGGCTTATTCTTATCAAATTAGGGTTTCTAACCAATCGTGTGCATCCAATAGGTGTGTTTGTGTCATTGGATGAACATTTAGGTCATTTTCGTCCTCCCTAGGCATATTCTTGTGCAATTAGGGTTTCTAACCAATCTTGTGCATCCAATAGGTGTGTTTGTGTCATTGGATGAACATTTAGGTCATTTTCGTCCTCCCTAGGCTTATTCTTGTCCAATTAGGGTTTTTAACCAATCTTGTGCATCCAATAAGTTCATTTGTGTCATTGGATTAACATTTATGTCATTTTCGTCCTCCTTAGGCTTATTCTTGTCCAATTAGAGTTTCTAACCAATCTTGTGCATCCAATAGGTGTGTTTGTGACATTGGATGAATATTTAGGTCATTTTCGTCCTCCCTAACCTTATTCTTGTCCCATTAGGGTTTTTAACCAATCTTGTGCATCCAATAAGTTCAATTGTGTCATTGGATGAACATTTAGGTCATTTTCGTCCTCTGTAGGCTTATTCTTGTCCAATTAGGGTTTTTAACCAATCTTGTGCATCTAACAAGTTCAATTGTGTCATTGGATGAACATTTAGGTCATTTTCGTCCTCCCTAGGCTTATTCTTGTCCAATTAGGGTTTTTAACCAATCTTGTGCATCCAATAAGTTCATTTGTGTCATTGGATTAACATTTATGTCATTTTCGTCCTTCCTAGGCTTATTCTTGTCCAATTAGGGTTTCTAACCAATCTTGTGCATCCAATAGGTGTGTTTGTGTCATTGGATGAACATTTAGGTCATTTTCGTCCTCCCTAGGCTTATTCTTGTCCAATTAGGGTTTTTAACCAATCTTGTGCATCCAATAAGTTCATTTGTGTCATTGGATTAACATTAAGGATATTTTCGTCCTTCTTAAGCTTATTCTTGTCCAATTAGGGTTTCTAACCAATCTTGTGCATCAAATAGGTGTGTTTGTGTCATTGGATGAACATTTAGGTCATTTTCGTCCTCCCTAGGCTTATTCTTGTCCAATTAGGGTTTTTAACCAATCTTGTGCATCCAATAAGTTCATTTGTGTCATTGGATTAACATTTAGGTCATTTTCGTCCTTCCTAGGCTTATTCTTGTCCAATTAGGGTTTCTAACCAATCTTGTGCATCCAATAGGTGTGTTTGTGTCATTGGATGAACATTTAGGTCATTTTCGTCCTCCCTAGGCTTATTCTTGTCCAATTGGGGTTTTTAACTAATCTTGTGCATCCAATAAGTTCATTTGTGTCATTGGATTAACATTTAGGTCATTTTCGTCCTTCCTAGGCTTATTCTTGTCCAATTAGTGTTTCTAACCAATCTTGTGCATCCAATAGGTGTGTTTGTGTCATTGGATGAACATTTAGGTCATTTTCGTCCTCCCTAGGCTTATTCTTGTCCAATTAGGGTTTTTAACCAATCTTGTGCATCCAATAAGTTCATTTGTGTCATTGGATTAACATTTAGGTCATTTTCGTCCTTCCTAGGCTTATTCTTGTCCAATTAGGGTTTCTAACCAATCTTGTGCATCCAATAGGTGTGTTTAGTCATTTGATGAACATTTAGGTCATTTTCGTCCTCCCTAGGCTTATTCTTGTCCAATTAGGGTTTTTAACCAATCTTGTGCATCCAATAAGTTCATTTGTGTCATTGGATGAACATTTAGGTCATTTTCGTCCTCCCTAGGCTTATTCTTGTCCAATCAGGGTTTTTAACCAATCTTGTGCATCCAATAGGTGTGTTTGTGTCATTGGATGAACATTTAGGTCATTTTCGTCCTCCCTAGGCTTATTCTTGTCCAATTAGGGTTTCTAACCAATCTTGTGCATCCAATAGGTGTATTTGTGTCATTGGATGAACATTTAGGTCATTTTCGTCCTCCCTAGGCTTATTCTTGTCTAATTAGGGTTTCTAACCAATCTTGTGCATCCAATAGGTGTGTTTGTGTCATTGGATGAACATTTAGGTCATTTTCGTCCTCCCTAGGCTTATTCTTTTCCAATCAGGGTTTTTAACCAATCTTGTGCATCCAATAAGTTCATTTGTGTCATTGGATGAACATTTAGGTCATTTTCGTCCTCCCAAGGCTTATTCTTGTCCAATTAGGGTTTCTAACCAATCTTGTGCATCCAATAGGTGTGTTTGTGTCATTGGATGAACATTTAGGTCATTTTCGTCCTCCCTAGTCTTATTCTTGCCCAATTAGGGTTTTAAGCAATCTTGTGCATCCAATAAGTTCATTTGTGTCATTGGATGAATATTTAGGTCATTTTCGTCCTCCCTAGGCTTATTCTTGTCCAATTAGGGTTTCTAACCAATCTTGGGCATCCAATAGGTGTGTTTGTATCATTGGATGAACATTTAGGTCATTTTCGTCCTCCCTATGCTTATTCTTGTCCAATTAGGGTTTTTAACCAATCTTGTGCATCCAATAGGTGTGTTTGTGTCATTGGATGAACATTTAGGTCATTTTCGTCCTCCCTAAGCTTATTCTTGTCCAATTAGGGATTTTAACCAATCTTGTGCATCCAATAAGTTCATTTGTGTCATTGGGTGAACATTTGGGTCATTTTCGTCCTCCCTAGGCTTATTCTTGCCCAATTAGGGTTTCTAACCAATCTTGTGCATCCAATAGGTGTGTTTAGTCATTTGATGAACATTTAGGTTATTTTCGTCCTCCCTAGGCTTATTCTTGTCCAATTAGGGTTTTTAACCAATCTTGTGCATCCAATAAGTTCATTTGTGTCATTGGATGAACATTTAGGTCATTTTCGTCCTCCTAAGGCTTATTCTTGTCCAATTAGGGTTTCTAACCAATCTTGTGCTTCCAATAGGTGTGTTTGTGTCATTGGATGAACATTTAGGTCATTTTCGTCCTCCCTAGGCTTATTCTTGTCCAATTAGGGTTTTTAACCAATCTTGTGCATCCAATACGTTCATTTGTGTCATTGGATGAACATTTAGGTCATTTTTGTCTTCCCAAGTCTTATTCTTGTCCAATTAGGGTTTTAAGCAATCTTGTGCATCCAATAAGTTCATTTGTGTCATTGGATGAATATTTAGGTCATTTTCGTCCTCCCTAGGCTTATTCTTGTCCAATTAGGGTTTCTAACCAATCTTGTGCATCCAATAGGTGTGTTTGTGTCATTGGATGAACATTTAGGTCATTTTCGTCCTCCCTATGCTTATTCTTGTCCAATTAGGGTTTTTTAACCAATCTTGTGCATCCAATAAGTTCATTTGTGTCATTGGATGAATAGTTAGGTCATTTTCGTCCTCCCTAGGCTTATTCTTGACCAATTAGGGTTTCTAACCAATCTTGTGCATCCAATAGGTGTGTTTGTGTCCTTTGATGAACATTTAGGTTATTTTCGTCCTCCCTAGGCTTATTCTTGTCCAATTAGGGTTTTTTTACCAATCTTGTGCATCCAATAAGTTCATTTGTGTCATTGGATTAACATTTAGGTCATTTTCGTCCTTCCTAGGCTTATTCTTGTCCAATTAGGGTTTCTAACCAATCTTGTGCATCCAATTGGTGTGTTTGTGTCATTGGATGAACATTTAGGTCATTTTCGTCCTTCCTAGGCTTATTCTTGTCCAATTAGGGTTTTTAACCAATCTTGTGCATCCAATAAGTTCATTTGTGTCATTGGATGAACATTTAGGTCATTTTCGTCCTCCCTAGGGTTATTCTTGTCCAATTAGTGTTTTTATGCAATCTTGTGCATCCAATAGGTGTGTTTGTGTCATTGGATGAACATTTAGGTCATTTTCGTCCTCCCTAGGCTTATTCTTGTCCAATTAGGGTTTTTAACCAATCTTGTGCATCCAATAAGTTCATTTGTGTCATTGGATGAACATTTAGGTCATTTTCGTCCTCCCTAGGCATATTCTTGTCCAATTATGGTTTTTAACCAATCTTGTGCATCCAATAGGTGTATTTGTGTCATTGGATGAACATTTAGGTCATTTTCGTCCTCCCTAGGCTTATTCTTGTCCAATTAGGGTTTTTAACCAATCTTGTGCATCCAATAGTTGTGTTTGTGTCATTGGATGAACATTTAGGTCATTTTCGTCCTCCCTAAGCTTATTCTTGTCCAATTAGGGTTTTTAACCAATCTTGTGCATCCAATAAGTTCATTTGTGTCATTGGATGAACATTTAGGTCATTTTCGTCCTCCCAAGGCTTATTCTTGTCCAATTAGGGTTTCTAACCAATCTTGTGCATCCAATAGGTGTGTTTGTGTCATTGGATGAACATTTAGGTCATTTTCGTCCTCCCTATGCTTATTCTTGTCCAATTAGGGTTTTTAACCAATCTTGTGCATCCGATAGATGTGTTTGTGTCATTGGATGAACATTTAGGTCATTTTCGTCCTCCCTAGGCTTATTCTTGTCCAATTAGCGTTTTTAACAAATCTTGTGCATCCAATAGGTGTGTTTGTGTCATTGGATGAACATTTAGGTCATTTTCGTCCTCCCTAGGCTTATTCTTGTCCAATTAGGGTTTTTAACCAATCTTGTGCATCCAATAAGTTCATTTGTGTCATTGGATTAACATTTAGGTCATTTTCGTCCTTCCTAGGCTTATTCTTGTCCAATTAGGGTTTCTAACCAATCTTGTGCATCCAATAGGTGTGTTTGTGTCATTGGATGAACATTTAGGTCATTTTCGTCCTCCCTAGGCTTATTCTTGTCCAATTGGGGTTTTTAACTAATCTTGTGCATCCAATAAGTTCATTTGTGTCATTGGATTAACATTTAGGTCATTTTCGTCCTTCCTAGGCTTATTCTTGTCCAATTAGTGTTTCTAACCAATCTTGTGCATCCAATAGGTGTGTTTGTGTCATTGGATGAACATTTAGGTCATTTTCGTCCTCCCTAGGCTTATTCTTGTCCAATTAGGGTTTTTAACCAATCTTGTGCATCCAATAAGTTCATTTGTGTCATTGGATTAACATTTAGGTCATTTTCGTCCTTCCTAGGCTTATTCTTGTCCAATTAGGGTTTCTAACCAATCTTGTGCATCCAATAGGTGTGTTTGTGTCATTGGATGAACATTTAGGTCATTTTCGTCCTCCCTAGGCTTATTCTTGTCCAATTAGGGTTTTTAACCAATCTTTGGCATCCAATAGGTGTGTTTGTGTCATTGGATGAACATTTAGGTCATTTTCGTCCTCCCTAGGCTTATTCTTGTCCAATTAGGGTTTTTAACCAATCTTGTGCATCCAATAAGTTCATTTGTGTCATTGGATGAACATTTAGATCATTTTCGTCCTCCCTAGGCTTATTCTTGTCCAATTAGGGTTTTTAACCAATCTTGTGCATCCAATAAGTTCATTTGTGTCATAGGATTAACATTTAGGTCATTTTCGTCCTTCCTAGGCTTATTCTTGTCCAATTAGGGTTTCTAACCAATCTTGTGCATCCAATAGGTGTGTTTGTGTCATTGGATGAACATTTAGGTCATTTTCGTCCTCCCTAGGCTTATTCTTGTCCAATTAGGGTTTTTAACCAATCTTGTGCATCCAATAAGTTCATTTGTGTCATTGGATTAACATTTAGGTCATTTTCGTCCTTCCTAGGCTTATTCTTGTCCAATTAGGGTTTCTAACCAATCTTGTGCATCCAATAGGTGTGTTTGTGTCATTGGATGAACATTTAGGTCATTTTCGTCCTCCCTAGTCTTATACTTGTCCAATTAGGGTTTTAAGCAATCTTCTGCATCCAATAAGTTCATTTGTGTCATTGGATGAATATTTAGGTCATTTTCATCCTCCCTAGGCTTATTCTTGTCCAATTAGGGTTTCTAACCGATCTTGTGCATCCAATAAGTTCATTTGTGTCATTGGATGAACATTTAGGTCATTTTCGTCCTCCCTAGTCTTATTCTTGTCCAATTAGGGTTTTTAACCAATCTTGTGCATCCAATAAGTTCATTTGTGTGATTAGATGAACATTTAGGTCATTTTCGTCCTCCCTAGGCTTATTCTTGTCCAATTAGCGTTTTTAACCAATCATGTGCATCGAATAAGTTCATTTGTGTAATTGGATGAACAATTAGGTCATTTTCGTCCACCCTAAGCTTATTCTTGTCCAATTAGGGTTTTTAACCAATCTTATGCATCCAATAAGTTCATTTGTGTCATTGGATGAACATTTAGGTCATTTTCGTCCTCCCAAGGCTTATTCTTGTCCAATTAGGGTTTCTAACCAATCTTGTGCATCCAATAGGTGTGTTTGTGTCATTGGATGAACATTTAGGTCATTTTCGTCCTCCCTAGGCTTATTCTTGTCCAATTAGGGTTTTTAACCAATGTTGTGCATCCAATAAGTTCATTTGTGTCATTGGATTAACATTTATGTCATTTTCGTCCTTCCTAGGCTTATTCCTAGGCTTATTCTTGTCCAATTAGGGTTTTTAACCAATCTTATGCATCCAATAAGTTCATTTGTGTCATTGGATGAACATTTAGGTCATTTTCGTCCTCCCAAGGCTTATTCTTGTCCAATTAGGGTTTCTAACCAATCTTGTGCATCCAATACGTGTGTTTGTGTCATTGGATGAACATTTAGGTCATTTTCGTCCTCCCTAGGCTTATTCTTGTCCAATTAGGGTTTTTAACCAATCTTGTGCATCCAATAAGTTCATTTGTGTCATTGGATTAACATTTAGGTCATTTTCGTCCTTCCTAGGCTTATTCTTGTCCAATTAGGGTTTCTAACAAATCTTGTGCATCCAATAGGTGTGTTTGTGTCATTGGATGAACATTTAGGTCATTTTCGTCCTCCGTTGGCTTATTCTTGTCCAATTACGGTTTTTAACCAATCTTGTGCATCCAATAAGTTCATTTGTGTCATTGGATTAACATTTATGTCATTTTCGTCCTTCCTAGGCTTATTCTTGTCCAATTTGGGTTTAGAACCAATCTTGTGCATCCAATAGGTGTGTTTGTGTCATTGGATGAACATTTAGGTCATTTTCGTCCTCCCTAGTCTTATTCTTGTCCAATTAGGGTTTTAAGCAATCTTGTGCATCCAATAAGTTCATTTGTGTCATTGGATTTATATTTAGGTCATTTTCATCCTCCCTAGGCTTATTCTTGTCCAATTAGGGTTTCTAACCAATCTTGTGCATCCAATAGGTGTGTTTGTGTCATTGGATGAACATTTAGGTCATTTTCGTCCTCCCTAGGCTTATTCTTGTCCAATTAGGGTTTTTAACCAATCTTGTGCATCCAATAAGTTCATTTGTGTCATTGGATTAACATTTAGGTCAATTTCGTCCTTCCTAGGCTTATTCTTGTCCAATTAGGGTTTCTAACAAATCTTGTGCATCCAATAGGTGTTTTTGTGTCATTGGATGAACATTTAGGTCATTTTCGTCCTCCCTAGGCTTATTCTTGTCCAATTACGGTTTTTAACCAATCTTGTGCATCCAATAAGTTCATTTGTGTCATTGGATTAACATTTAGGTCATTTTCGTCCTTCCTAGGCTTATTCTTGTCCAATTAGGGTTTCTAACCAATCTTGTGCATCCAATAGGTGTGTTTGTGTCATTGGATGAACATTTAGGTCATTTTCGTCCTCCCTAGTCTTATTCTTGTCCAATTAGGGTTTTAAGCAATCTTGTGCATCCAATAAGTTCATTTGTGTCATTGGATGAATATTTAGGTCATTTTCATCCTCCCTAGGCTTATTCTTGTCCAATTAGGGTTTTTAACCAATCATGTGCGTCCAATAAGTTCATTTGTGTCATTGGATGAACAATTAGGTCATTTTCGTCCACCCTAAGCTTATTCTTGTCCAATTAGGGTTTTTAACCAATCTTATGCATCCAATAAGTTCATTTGTGTCGTTGGATGAACATTTCGGTCATTTTCGTCCTCCCAAGGCTTATTCTTGTCCAATTAGGGTTTCTAACCAATCTTGTGCATCCAATAGGTGTGTTTGTGTCATTGGATGAACATTTAGGTCATTTTCGTCCTCCCTAGGCTTATTCTTGTCCAATTAGGGTTTTTAACCAATCTTGTGCATCCAATAAGTTCATTTGTGTCATTGGATTAACATTTAGGTCATTTTCGTCCTTCCTAGGCTTATTCTTGTCCAATTAGGGTTTCTAACCAATCTTTTGCATCCAATAGGTGTGTTTGTGTCATTGGATGAACATTTAGGTCATTTTCGTCCTCCCTAGGCTTATTCTTGTCCAATTAGGGTTTTTAACCAATCTTGTGCATCCAATAAGTTCATTTGTGTCATTGGATTAACATTTAGGTCATTTTCGTCCTTTCTAGGCTTATTCATGTCCAATTAGGGTTTCTAACCAATCTTGTGCATCCAATAGGTGTGTTTGTGTCAATGGATGAACATTTAGGTTATTTTCGTCCTCCCTAGTCTTATTCTTGTCCAATTAGGGTTTTAAGCAATCTTGTGCATCCAATAAGTTCATTTGTGTCATTGGATGAATATTTAGGTCATTTTCATCCTCCCAAGGCTTATTCTTGTCCAATTAGGGTTTCTAACCAATCTTGTGCATCCAATAGGTGTGTTTGTGTCATTGGATGAACATTTAGGTCATTTTCGTCCTCCCTAGGCTTATTCTTGTCCAATTAGGGTTTTTAACCAATCTTGAGCATCCAATAAGTTCATTTGTGTCATTGGATGAACATTTAGGTCATTTTCGTCCTCCCAAGGCTTATTCTTGTCCAATTAGGGTTTCTAACCAATCTTGTGCATCCAATAGGTGTGTTTGTGTCATTGGATGAACATTTAGGTCATTTTCGTCCTCCCTAGGCTTATTCTTGTCCAATTAGGGATTTTAACCAATCTTGTGCATCCAATAGGTGTGTTTGTGTCATTGGATGAACATTTAGGTCATTTTCGTCCTCCCTAGGCTTATTCTTGTCCAATTAGGGTTTTTAACCAATCTTGTGCATCCAATAAGTTCATTTTTGTCATTGGGTGAACATTTAGGTCATTTTCGTCCTCCCTAGGCTTATTCTTGTCCAATTAGGGTTTCTAACCAATCTTGTGCATCCAATAGGTGTGTTTAGTCATTTGATGAACATTTAGGTTATTTTCGTCCTCCCTAGGCTTATTCTTGTCCAATTAGGGTTTTTAACCAATCTTGTGCATCCCATAAGTTCATTTGTGTCATTGGATTAACATTTAGGTCATTTTCGTCCTCCCTAGGCTTATTCTTGTCCAATTAGGGTTTTTAACCAATCTTGTGCATCCAATAAGTTCATTTGTGTCATTGGATTAACAATTAGGTCATTTTCGTCCTCCCTAGGCTTATTTTTGTCCAGTTAGGGTTTTTAACCAATCTTGTGCATCCAATAGGTGTGTTTGTGTCATTGGATGAACATTTAGGTCATTTTCGTCCTCCCAAGGCTTAATCTTGTCCAATTAGGGTTTCTAAACAATCTTGTGCATCCAATAGGTCTGTTTGTGTCATTGGATGAACATTTAGGTCATTTTCGTTCTCCCTAGGCTTATTCTTGTCCAATTAGGGTTTCTAACCAATCTTGTGCATCCAATAGGTGTGTTTGTGTCATTGGATGAACATTTAGGTCATTTTCGTCCTCCCTAGGCTTATTCTTGTCCAATTAGGGTTTTTAACCAATCTTGTGCATCCAATAAGTTCATTTGTGTCATTGGATTAACATTTAGGTCATTTTTGTCCTTCCTAGGCTTATTCTTGTCCAATTAGGGTTTCTAACCAATCTTGTGCATCCAATAGGTGTCTTTGTGTCATTGGATGAACATTTAGGTCATTTTCGTCCTCCTTAGTCTTATTCTTGTCCAATTAGGGTTTTAACCAATCTTGTGCATCCAATAAGTTTCTTTGTGTCATTGGACGAACATTTAGGTCATTTTCGTCCTCCCTAGGCTTATTCTTGTCCAATTAGAGTTTTAACCAATCTTGTGCATCCAATAAGTTCATTTGTGTCATTGGATGAACATTTAGGTCATTTTCGTCCTCCCTAGGCTTATTCTTGTCCAATTAGGGTTTTTAACCAATCTTGTGCATCCAATAGGTGTGTTTGTGTCATTGGATGAACATTTAGGTCATTTTCGTCCTCCCTAGGCTTATTCTTGTCCAATTAGGGTTTTTAACCAATCTTGTGCATCCAATAAGTTCATTTGTGTCATTGGATTAACATTTAGGTCATTTTCGTCCTTCCTAGGTTATTCTTGTCCAATTAGGGTTTCTGACCAATCTTGTGCATCCAATAGGTGTGTTTGTGTCATTGGATGAACATTTAGGTCATTTTCGTCCTCCCTAGGCTTATTCTTGTCCAATTAGGGTTTTTAACCAATCTTGTGCATCCAATAAGTTCATTTGTGTCATTGGGAGAACATTTAGGTCATTTTCGTCCTCCCTAGGCTTATTCTTGTCCAATTAGGGTTTCTAACCAATCTTGTGCATCCAATAGGTGTGTTTAGTCATTTGATGAACATTTAGGTTATTTTCGTCCTCCCTAGGCTTATTCTTGTCCACTTAGGATTTTTAACCAATCTTGTGCATCCAATAAGTTCATTTGTGTCATTGGATTATCATTTAGGTCATTTTCGTCCTCCCTAGGCTTATTCTTGTCCAATTAGGGTTTCTAACCAATCTTGTGCATCCAATAGGTGTGTTTGTGTCATTGGATGAACATTTAGGTCATTTTCGTCCTCCCTAGGCTTATTCTTGTCCAATTAGGGTTTTTAACCAATCTTGTGCATCCAATAACTTCATTTGTGTCATTGGATGAACATTTAGGTCATTTTCGTCCTCCCAAGGCATATTCTTGTACAATTAGGGTTTCTAACCAATCTTGTGCATCCAATAGGTGTGTTTGTGTCATTGGATGAACATTTAGGTCATTTTCGTCCTCCCTAGTCTTATTCTTGTCCAATTAGGGTTTTTAACCAATCTTGTGCATCCAATAAGTTCATTTGTGTCATTGGATTATCATTTAGGTCATTTTCGTCCTCCCTAGGCTTATTCTTGTCCAGTTAGGGTTTCTAACCAATCTTGTGCATCCAATAGGTGTGTTTGTGTCATTGGATGAACATTTAGGTCATTTTCGTCCTCCCTAGGCTTATTCTTGTCCAATTAGGGTTTTTAACCAATCTTGTGCATCCAATAAGTTCATTTGTGTCATTGGATGAACATTTAGGTCATTTTCGTCATCCCAAGGCTTATTCTTGTCCAATTAGGGTTTCTAAACAATCTTGTGCATCCAATAGGTGTGTTTGTGTCATTGGATGAACATTTAGGTCATTTTCGTCCTCCTTAGTCTTATTCTTGTACAATTTGGGTTTTAACCAATCTTGTGCATCCAATAAGTTCATTTGTGTCATTGGTTGAATAGTTAAGTCATTTTCGTCCTCCCTAGGTTTATTCTTGTCAAATTAGGGTTTCTAACCAATCTTCAGCATCCAATAGGTGTGTTTGTGTCATTGGATGAACATTTAGGTCATTTTCGTCCTCCCTAGTCTTATTCTTGTCCAATTAGGGTTTTAAGCAATCTTGTGCATCCAATAAGTTCATTTGTGTCATTGGATGAATAGTTAGGTCATTTTCGTCCTCCCTAGGCTTATTCTTGTCAAATTAGGGTTTCTAACCAATCTTGTGCATCCAATAGGTGTGTTTGTGTCATTGAATGAACATTTAGGTTATTTTCGTCCTCCCTAGGCTTATTCTTGTCCAATTAAGGTTTCTAACCAATCTTGTGCATCCAATAGGTGTGTTTGTGTCATTGGATGAACATTTAGGTCATTTTCGTCCTCCCTATGTTTATTCTTGTCCAATTAGGGTTTTTAACCAATCTTGTGCATCCAATAAGTTCATTTGTGTCATTGGGTGAACATTTAGGTCATTTTCGTCCTCCCTAGGCTTATTATTGTCCAATTAGGGTTTCCAACCAATCTTGTGCATCCAATAGGTGTGTTTGTGTCATTGGATGAACATTTAGGTCATTTTCGTCCTCCCTAGGCTTATTCTTGTCCAATTAGGGTTTTTAACCAATCTTGTGCATCCAATAAGTTCATTTGTGTCATTGGATGAACATTTAGGTCATTTTCATCCTCCCAAGTCTTATTCTTGTCCAATTAGGGTTTCTAACCAATCTTGTGCATCCAATAGGTGTGTCTAGTCATTTGATGAATATTTAGGTCATTTTCGTCCTCCCTAGGCTTGTTCTTGTCCAATTAGTGTTTTTAACCAATCTTGTGCATCCAATAAGTTCATTTGTGTCATTGGATTAACATTTAGGTCATTTTGGTCCTCCCTAGGCTTATTCTTGTCCAATTAGGGTTTCTAACCAATCTTGTGCATCCAATAGGTGTGTTTGTGTCATTGGATGAACATTTAGGTCATTTTCGTCCTCCCTATGCTTATTCTTGTCCAATTAGGGTTTTAACCAATCTTGGGCATCCAATAGGTGTGTTTGTGTCATTGGATGAACATTTAGGTCATTTTCGTCCTCCCTAGGCTTATTCTTGTCCAATTAGGGTTTTTAACCAATCTTGTGCATCCAATAAGTTCATTTGTGTCATTGGATTAACACTTAGGTCATTTTCGTCCTCCCTAGGCTTATTCTTGTCCAATTAGGGTTTCTAACCAATCTTGTGCATCCAATAGGTGTGTTTGTGTCATTGGATGAACATTTAGGTCATTTTCGTCCTCCCTAGTCTTATTCTTGTCCAATAGGGTTTTAAGCAATCTTATGCGTCCAATAAGTTCATTTGTGTCATTGGATGAACATTTAGGTCATTTTCGTCCTTCCTAGGCTTATTCTTGTCCAATTAGGGTTTCTAACCAATCTTGTGCATCCAATAGGTGTGTTTGTGTCATTGGATGAACATTTAGGTCATTTTCGTCCTCCCTAGGCTTATTCTTGTCCAATTAGGGTTTTTAACCAATCTTGTGCATCCAATAAGTTCATTTGTGTCATTGGATGAACATTTAGGTCATTTTCGTCCACCCTAGTCTTATTCTTGTCCAATTAGGGTTTTAAGCAATCTTGTGCATCCAATAAGTTCATTTGTGTCATTGGATGAACATTTAGGTCATTTTCGTCCTCCCTAGTCTTATTCTTGTCCAATTAGGGTGTTAAGCAATCTTGTGCATCCAATAAGTTCATTTGTGTCATTGGATTAACATTTAGGTCATTTTCGTCCTTCCTAGGCTTATTCTTGTCCAATTAGGGTTTCTAACCAATCTTGTGCATCCAATAGGTGTGTTTGTGTCATTGGATGAACATTTAGGTCATTTTCGTCCTCCCTAGGCTTATTCTTGTCCAATTAGGGTTTTTAACCAATCTTGTGCATCCAATAAGTTCATTTGTGTCATTGGATGAACATTTAGGTCATTTTCGTCCTCCTAAGGCTTATTCTTGTCCAATTAGTGTTTCTAACCAATCTTGTGCTTCCAATAGGTGTGTTTGTGTCATTGGATGAACATTTAGGTCATTTTCGTCCTCCCTAGGCTTATTCTTGTCCAATTAGGGTTTTTAACCAATCTTGTGCATCCAATAAGTTGATTTGTGTCATTGGATGAACATTTAGGTCATTTTCGTCCTCCCAAGTCTTATTCTTGTCCAATTAGGGTTTTAAGCAATCTTGTGCATCCAATAAGTTCATTTGTGTCATTGGATGAATATTTAGGTCATTTTCGTCCTCCCTAGGCTTATTCTTGTCCAATTAGGGTTTCTAACCAATCTTGTGCATCCAATAGGTGGGTTTGTGTCATTGGATGAACATTTAGGTCATTTTCGTCCTCCCTATGCTTATTCTTGTCCAATTAGGGTTTTTAACCAATCTTGTGCATCCAATAGGTGTGTTTGTGTCATTGGATGAACATTTAGGTCATTTTCGTCCTCCCTAAGCTTATTCTTGTCCAATTAGGGATTTTAACCAATCTTGTGCATCCAATAAGTTCATTTGTGTCATTGGGTGAACATTTGGGTCATTTTCGTCCTCCCTAGGCTTATTCTTGCCCAATTAGGGTTTCTAACCAATCTTGTGCATCCAATAGGTGTGTTTAGTCATTTGATGAACATTTAGGTTATTTTCGTCCTCCCTAGGCTTATTCTTGTCCAATTAGGGTTTTTAACCAATCTTGTGCATCCAATAAGTTCATTTGTGTCATTGGATGAACATTTAGGTCATTTTTGTCCTCCCTAGGCATATTCTTGTCCAATTAGGGTTTCTAACCAATCTTGTGCATCCAATAGGTGTGTTTGTGTCATTGGATGAACATTTAGGTCATTTTCGTCCTCCCTAGGCTTATTCTTGTCCAATTAGGGTTTTTAACCAATCTTGTGCCTCCAATAAGTTCATTTGTGTCATTGGATTAACATTTAGGTCATTTTCGTCCTCCCTAGGCTTATTCTTGTCCAATTAGGGTTTCTAACCAATCTTGTGCATCCAATAGGTGTGTTTGTGTCATTGGATGAATATTTAGGTCATTTTCGTCCTCCCTAGTCTTATTCTTGTCCAATTAGGGTTTTATGCAATCTTGTGCATCCAATAAGTTCATTTGTGTCATTGGATGAATATTTAGGTCATTTTCGTCCTCCCTAGGCTTATTCTTGTCCAACTAGGGTTTCTAACCAATCTTGTGCATCCAATAGGTGTGTTTGAGTCATTGGATGAACATTTAGGTCATTTTCGTCCTCCCTATGCTTATTCTTGTCCAATTAGGGTTTTTAACCAATCTTGTGCATCCAATAGGTGTGTTTGTGTCATTGGATGAACAATTAGTTCATTTTCGTCCTCCCTAAGCTTATTCTTGTCCAACTAGGGTTTTTAACCAATCTTGTGCATCCGATAAGTTCATTTGTGTCATTGGGTGAACATTTGGGTCATTTTCTTCCTCCCTAGGCTTATTCTTGTCCAATTAGGGTTTCTAACCAATCTTGTGCATCCAATAGGTGTGTTTAGTCATTTGATGAACATTTAAGTTATTTTCGTCCTCCCTAGGCTTATTCTTGTCCGATTAGGGTTTTTAACCAATCTTGTGCATCCAATAAGTTCATTTGTGTCATTGGGTGAACATTTAGGTCATTTTCGTCCTCCCTAGGCTTATTCTTGTCCAATTAGGGTTTCTAACCAATCTTGTGCATCCAATAGGTGTCTTTAGTCATTTGATGAATATTTAGGTTATTTTCGTCCTCCCTAGGCTTATTCTTTTCCAATTAGGGTTTTTTTACCAATCTTGTGCATCCAATAAGTTCATTTGTGTCATTGGATTAACATTTAGGTCATTTTCGTCCTTCCTAGGCTTATTCTTGTCCAATTAGGGTTTCTAACCAATCTTGTGCATCCAATTGGTGTGTTTGTGTCATTGGATGAACATTTAGGTCATTTTCGTCCTTCCTAGGCTTATTCTTGTCCAATTAGGGTTTTTAACCAATCTTGTGCATCCAATAAGTTCATTTGTGTCATTGGATGAACATTTAGGTCATTTTCGTCCTCCCTAGGGTTATTCTTGTCCAATTAGTGTTTTTATGCAATCTTGTGCATCCAATAGGTGTGTTTGTGTCATTGGATGAACATTTAGGTCATTTTCGTCCTCCCTAGGCTTATTCTTGTCCAATTAGGGTTTTTAACCAATCTTGTGCATCCAATAAGTTCATTTGTGTCATTGGATGAACATTTAGGTCATTTTCGTCCTCCCTAGGCATATTCTTGTCCAATTAGGGTTTTTAATCAATCTTGTGCATCCAATAGGTGTCTTTGTGTCATTGGATGAACATTTAGGTCATTTTCGTCCTCCCTAGGCTTATTCTTGTCCAATTAGGGTTTTTAAGCAATCTTGTGCATCCAATAAGTTCATTTGTGTCATTGGATGAACATTTAGGTCATTTTCGTCCTCCCTAGGCTTATTCTTGTCCAATTACGGTTTATAAGCAATCTTGTGCATCTAATAAGTTCATTTGTGTAATTGGATGAACATTTAGGTCATTTTCGTTTTCCCTAGGCTTATTCTTGTCCAATTAGGATTTCTAACCAATCTTTTGCATCCAATAGGTGTATTTGTGTCATTGGATGAACATTTAGGTCATTTTCGTCCTCCCTAGTCTTATTCTTGTCCAATTAGGGTTTTAAGCAATCTTGTGCATCCAATAAGTTCATTTGTGTCATTGGATGAACATTTAGGTCATTTTCGTCCTCCCTAGGCTTATTCTTGTCCAATTAGGGTTTCTAACCAATCTTGTGCATCCAATAGGTGTGTTTGTGTCATTGGACGAAAATTTAGGTCATTTTCGTCCTCCCCAGGCTTATTCTTGTCCAATTAGGGTTTTTAACCAATCTTGTGAATCCAATAGGTGTGTTTGTGTCATTGGATGAACATTTAGGTCATTTTCGTCCTCCCTAGTCTTATTCTTGTCCAATTAGGGTTTTAAGCAATCTTGTGCATCCAATAAGTTCATTTGTGTCATTGGATGAACATTTAGGTCATTTTCGTCCTCGCTAGTCTTATTCTTGTCCAATTAGGGTTTTTAACCAATCTTGTGCATCCAATAAGTTCATTTGTGTTATTGGATGAACATTTAGGTCATTTTCTTCCTCCCTAGGCTTATTCTTGTCCAATTAGGGTTTTTAACCAATCTTGTGCATCCAATAAGTTCATTTGTGTCATTGGGTGAACATTTAGGTCATTTTCGTCATCCCTAGGCTTATTCTTGTCCAATTAGGGTTTCTAACCAATCTTGTGCATCCAATAGGTGTGTTTAGTCATTTGATGAACATTTAGGTTATTTTCGTCCTCCCTAGGCTTATTCTTGTCCAATTAGGGTTTTTAACCAATCTTGTGCATCCAATAAGTTCATTTGTGTCATTGGATGAACATTTAGGTCATTTTCGTCCTCCCTAGGCATATTCTTGTCCAATTAGGGTTTCTAACCGATCTTGTGCATCCAATAGGTGTGTTTGTGTCATTGGATGAACATTTAGGTCATTTTCGTCCTCCCTAGGCTTATTCTTGTCCAATTAGGGTTTTTTAACCAATCTTTTGCATCCAATAAGTTCATTTGTGTCATTGGATGAATAGTTAGGTCATTTTCGTCCTCCCTAGGCTTATTCTTGTCCAATTAGGGTTTCTAACCAATCTTGTGCATCCAATAGGTGTGTTTAGTCATTTGATGAACATTTAGGTTATTTTCGTCCTCCCTAGGCTTATTCTTGTCCAATTAGGGTTTTTAACCAATCTTGTGCATCCAATAAGTTCATTTGTGTCATTGGATTAATATTTAGGTCATTTTCGTCCTTCCTAGGCTTATTCTTGTCCAATTAGGGTTTCTAACCAATCTTGTGCATCCAATAGGTGTGTTTGTGTCATTGGATGAACATTTAGGTCATTTTCGTCCTCCCTAGGCTTATTATTGTCCAATTAGGGTTTTTAACCAATCTTGTGCATCCAATAAGTTCATTTGTGTCATTGGGTGAACATTTAGGTCATTTTCGTCCTCCCTAGGCTTATTCTTGTCCAATTAGGGTTTCTAACCAATCTTGTGCATCCAATAGGTGTGTTTGTGTCATTGGATGAACATTTAGGTCATTTTCGTACTCCCCATGCTTATTCTTGTCCATTTAGGGTTTCTAACCAATCTTGTGCATCCAATAGGTGTGTTTGTGTCATTGGATGAACATTTAGGCCATTTTCGTCCTCCCTATGCTTATTCTTGTCCAATTAGGGTTTTTAACGAATCTTGTGCATCCAATAGGTGTGTTTGTGTCATTGGATGAACATTTAGGTCATTTTCGTCCTCCCTAGGCTTATTCTTGTCCAATTAGGGTTTTTAACCAATCTTGTGCATCCAATAAGTTCATTTGTGTCATTGGGTGAACATTTAGGTCATTTTCGTCCTCCCTAGGCTTATTCTTGTCCAATTAGGGTTTCTAACCAATCTTGTGCATCCAATAGGTGTGTTTAGTCATTTGATGAAAATTTAGGTTATTTTCGTCCTCCCTAGGCTTATTCTTGTCCAATTAGGGTTTGTAACCAATCTTGTGCATCCAATAGGTGTGTTTGTGTCATTGGATGAACATTTAGGTCATTTTCGTCCTCCCTAGGCTTATTCTTGTCCAATTAGGGTTTTTAACCAATCTTGTGCATCCAATAAGTTCATTTGTGTCATTGGATGAACATTTAGGTCATTTTCGTCCTCCCAAGGCTTATTCTTGTCCAATTAGGGTTTCTAACCAATCTTGTGCATCCAATAGGTGTGTTTGTATCATTGTATGAACATTTAGGTCATTTTCGTCCTCCCTAGTCTTATTCTTGTCCAATTAGGATTTTAAGCAATCTTGTGCATCCAATAAGTTCATTTGTGTCATTGGATGAATATTTAGGTCATTTTCGTCCTCCCTAGGCTTATTCTTGTCCAATTAGGGTTTCTAACCAATCTTGTGCATCCAATAGGTGTGTTTGTGTCATTGGATGAACATTTAGGTCATTTTTGTCTTCCCAATACTTATTCTTGTCCAATTAGGGTTTTTAACCATTCTTGTGCATCCAATAGGTGTGTTTGTGTTATTGGATGAACATTTAGGTCATTTTCGTCCTCCCTAGGCTTATTCTTGTCCAATTATGGTTTTTAACCAATCTTGTGCATCCAATAAGTTCATTTGTGTCATTGGATTAACATTTAGGTCATTTTCGTCCTCCCTAGGCTTATTCTTGTCCAATTAGGGTTTTTAACCAATCTTGTGCATCCAAAAAGTTCATTTGTGCCATTGGATTAACATTTAGGTCATTTTCGTCCTTCCTAGGCTTATTCTTGTCCAATTAGGGTTTCTAACCAATCTTGTGCATCCAATAGGTGTGTTTGTGTCATTGGATGAACATTTAGGTCATTTTCGTCCTCCCTAGTCTTATTCTTGTCCAATTAGGGTTTTAAGCAATCTTGTGCATCCAATAAGTTCATTTGTGTCATTGGATTAATATTTAGGTCATTTTCGTCCTTCCTAGGCTTATTCTTGTCCAATTAGGGTTTCTAACCAATCTTGTGCATCCAATAGGTGTGTTTGTGTCATTGGATGAACATTTAGGTCATTTTCGTCCTCCCTAGTCTTATTCTTGTCAAATTAGGGTTTTTAACCAATCTTGTGCATCCAATAAGTTCATTTGTGTCATTGGATGAACATTTAGGTCATTTTCGTCCTCCCTAGGCTTATTCTTGTCCAATTAGGGTTTTTAACCAATCTTGTGCATCCAATAGGTGTGTTTGTGTCATTGGATGAACATTTAGGTCATTTTCGTCCTCCCTAGGCTTATTCTTGTCCAATTAGGGTTTTTAACCAATCTTGTGCATCCAATAAGTTCATTTGTGTCATTGGATTAACATTTAGGTCATTTTCGTCCTTCCTAGGTTATTCTTGTCCAATTAGGGTTTCTGACCAATCTTGTGCATCCAATAGGTGTGTTTGTGTCATTGGATGAACATTTAGGTCATTTTCGTCCTCCCTAGGCTTATTCTTGTCCAATTAGGGTTTTTAACCAATCTTGTGCATCCAATAAGTTCATTTGTGTCATTGGATAAATATTTAGGTCATTTTCGTCAACCCTAGGCTTATTCTTGTCCAATTAGGGTTTTTAACCAATCTTGTGCATCCAATAGGTGTATTTGTGTCATTGGATGAACATTTAGGTCATTTTCGTCCTCCCTAGGCTTATTCTTGTCCAATTAGGGTATTTAAGCAATCTTGTGCATCCAATAAGTTCATTTGTGTCATTGGATGAACATTTAGGTCATTTTCGTCCTCCCTAGGCTTATTCTTGTCCAATTAGGGTTTCTAACCAATCTTGTGCATCCAATAGGTGTGTTTGTGTCATTGGATGAACATTTAGGTCATTTTCGTCATCCCTAGTCTTATTCTTGTCCAATTAGGGTTTTAAGCAATCTTTTGCATCCAATAAGTTCATTTGTGTCATTGGATGAACATTTAGGTCATTTTCGTCCTCCCTAGGCTTATTCTTGTTCAATTAGGGTTTCTAACCAATCTTGTGCATCCAATAGGTGTGTTTGTGTCATTGGATGAACATTTAGGTCATTTTCGTCCTCCCTAGTCTTATTCTTGTCCAATTAGGGTTTTAAGCAATCTTGTGCATCCAATAAGTTCATTTGTGTCATTGGATTTATATTTAGGTCATTTTCATCCTCCCTAGGCTTATTCTTGTCCAATTAGGGTTTCTAACCAATCTTGTGCATCCAATAGGTGTGTTTGTGTCATTGGATGAACATTTAGGTCATTTTCGTCCTCCCTAGGCTTATTCTTGTCCAATTAGGGTTTTTAACCAATCTTGTGCATCCAATAAGTTCATTTGTGTCATTGGATTAACATTTAGGTCAATTTCGTCCTTCCTAGGCTTATTCTTGTCCAATTAGGGTTTCTAACAAATCTTGTGCATCCAATAGGTGTTTTTGTGTCATTGGATGAACATTTAGGTCATTTTCGTCCTCCCTAGGCTTATTCTTGTCCAATTACGGTTTTTAACCAATCTTGTGCATCCAATAAGTTCATTTGTGTCATTGGATTAACATTTAGGTCATTTTCGTCCTTCCTAGGCTTATTCTTGTCCAATTAGGGTTTCTAACCAATCTTGTGCATCCAATAGGTGTGTTTGTGTCATTGGATGAACATTTAGGTCATTTTCGTCCTCCCTAGTCTTATTCTTGTCCAATTAGGGTTTTAAGCAATCTTGTGCATCCAATAAGTTCATTTGTGTCATTGGATTAACATTTAGGTCATTTTCGTCCACCCTATGCTTATTCTTGTCCAATTAGGGTTTTTAACCAATCATGTGCATCCAATAAGTTCATTTGTGTCATTGGATGAACATTTAGGTTATTTTCGTCCTCCCTAGTCTTATTCTTGTCCAATTAGGGTTTTAAGCAATCTTGTGCATCCAATAAGTTCATTTGTGTCATTGGATGAATAGTTAGGTCATTTTCGTCCTCCATAGGCTTATTCTTGTCAAATTAGGGTTTCTAACCAATCGTGTGCATCCAATAGGTGTGTTTGTGTCATTGGATGAACATTTAGGTCATTTTCGTCCTCCCTCGACTTATTCTTGTCCAATTAGGGTTTTTAACCAATCTTGTTCATCCAATAAGTTCATTTGTGTCATTGGATTAACATTTAGGTCATTTTCGTCCTTCCTAGGCTTATTCTTGTCCAATTAGGATTTCTAACCAATCTTGTGCATCCAATAGGTGTGTTTGTGTCATTGGATGAACATTTAGGTCATTTTCGTCCTCCCTAGGCTTATTCTTGTCCAATTAGGGTTTTTAACCAATCTTGTGCATCCAATAAGTTCATTTGTGTCATTGGATTAACATTTAGGTCATTTTCGTCCTACCTAGGCTTATTCTTGTCCAATTAGGGTTTCTAACCAATCTTGTGCAACCAATAGGTGTGTTTGTGTCATTGGATGAACATTTAGGTCATTTTCGTCATCCCTATGCTTATTCTTTTCCAATTAGGGTTTTTAACCAATCTTGTGCATCCAATAAGTTCATTTGTGTCATTGGATGAACATTTAGGTCATTTTCGTCCTCCCAAGGCTTATTCTTGTCCAATTAGGGTTTCTAACCAATCTTGTGCATCCAATAGGTGTGTTTGTGTCATTGGATGAACATTTAGGTCATTTTCGTCCTCCCTAGTCTTATTCTTGTCCAATTAGGGTTTTAAGCAATCTTGTGCATCCAATAAGTTCATTTGTGCCATTGGATGAACATTTAGGTTATTTTCGTCCTCACTAGGCTTAGTTTTGTGCAATTAGGGTTTTTAACCAATTTTGTGCATCCAATAGGTGTGTTTGTGTCATTAGATGAACATTTAGGTCATTTTCATCCTCCCTAGGCTTATTGTTGTCCAATTAGGGTTTTTAACCAATCTTGTGCATCCAATAGGTGTGTTTGTGTCATTTGATGAACATTTATGTCATTCTCATCCTCCCTAGTCTTATTCTTGTCCAATTAGGGTTTAAAGCAATCTTGTGCATCCAATAAGTTCATTTGTGTCATTGGATTAAGATTTAAGTCATTTTCGTCCTCCCTAGTCTTATTCTTGTTCAATTAGGGTTTCTAACCAATCTTGTGCATCCAATAGGTGTGTTTGTGTCATTGGATGAACATTTAGGTCATTTTCGTCCTCCCTAGGCTTATTCTTGTCCAATTAGGGTTTTTAACCAATCTTGTGCATCCAATAAGTTCATTTGTGTCATTGGATGAACATTTAGGTCATTTTCGTCCTCCCTAGGCTTATTCTTGTCCAATTAGTGTTTTTAAGCAATCTTGTGCATCCAATAAGTTCATTTGTGTCATTGGATGAACATTTAGGTCATTTTCGTCCTCCCTAGGCTTATTCTTGTTCAATTAGGGTTTCTAACCAATCTTGTGCATCCAATAGGTGTGTTTGTGTCATTGGATGAACATTTAGGTCATTTTCGTCCTCCCTAGTCTTATTCTTGTCCAATTAGGGTTTTAAGCAATCTTGTGCATCCAATAAGTTCATTTGTGCCATTGGATGAACCTTTAGGTTATTTTCGTCCTCACTAGGCTTAGTTTTGTGCAATTAGGGTTTTTAACCAATTTTGTGCATCCAATAGGTGTGTTTGTGTCATTAGATGAACATTTAGGTCATTTTCATCCTCCCTAGGCTTATTGTTGTCCAATTAGGGTTTTTAACCAATCTTTTGCATCCAATAGGTGTGTTTGTGTCATTTGATGAACATTTATGTCATTCTCATCCTCCCTAGTCTTATTCTTGTCCAATTAGGGTTTAAAGCAATCTTGTGCATCCAATAAGTTCATTTGTGTCATTGGATTAAGATTTAAGTCATTTTCGTCCTCCCTAGGCTTATTCTTGTTCAATTAGGGTTTCTAACCAATCTTGTGCATCCAATAGGTGTGTTTGTGTCATTGGATGAACATTTAGGTCATTTTCGTCCTCCCTAGGCTTATTCTTGTCCAATTAGGGTTTTTAACCAATCTTGTGCATCCAATAAGTTCATTTGTGTCATTGGATGAACATTTAGGTCATTTTCGTCCTCCCAAGGCTTGTTCTTGTCCAATTAGGGTTTCTAACCAATCTTGTGCATCCAATAGGTGTGTTTGTGTCATTGGATGAACATTTAGGTCATTTTCGTCCTCCCTAGTCTTATTCTTGTCCAATTAGGGTTTTAAGCAATCTTGTGCATCCAATAAGTTCATTTGTGTCATTGGATGAATAGTTAGGTCATTTTCGTCCTCCCTAGGCTTATTCTTGTCAAATTAAGGTTTCTAACCAATCGTGTGCATCCAATAGGTGTGTTTGTGTCATTGGATGAACATTTAGGTCATTTTCGTCCTCCCTAAGCTTATTCTTGTCCAATTAGGGTTTTTAACCAATCTTGTGCATCCAATAAGTTCATTTGTGTCATTGGGTGAACATTTAGGTCATTTTCGTCCTCCCTAGGCTTATTCTTGTCCAATTAGGGTTTCTAACCAATCTTGTGCATCCGATAGGTGTCTTTGTGTCATTTGATGAACATTTAGGTTATTTTCGTCCTCCCTAGGCTTATTCTTGTCCAATTAGGGTTTTTAACCAATCTTGTGCCTCCAATAAGTTCATTTGTGTCATTGGATTAACATTTAGGTCATTTTCGTCCTTCCTAGGCTTATTCTTGACCAATTAGGGTTTTTAACCAATCTTGTGCATCCAATAAGTTCATTTGTGTCATTGGATTAACATTTAGGTCATTTGCGTCCTCCCTAGGCTTATTCTTGTCCAATTAGGGTTTCTAACCAATCTTGTGCATCCAATAAGTTCATTTGTGTCATTGGATGAATAGTTAGGTCATTTTCGTCCTCCCTAGGCTTATTCTTGTCAAATTAGGGTTTCTAACCAATCGTGTGCATCCAATAGGTGTGTTTGTGTCATTGGATGAACATTTAGGTCATTTTCGTCCTCCCTAAGCTTATTCTTGTCCAATTAGGGTTTTTAACCAATCTTGTGCATCCAATAAGTTCATTTGTGTCATTGGGTGAACATTTAGGTCTTTTTCGTCCTCCCTTGGCTTATTCTTGTCCAATTAATGTTTCTAACCAATCTTGTGCATCCGATAGGTGTGTTTGTGTCATTTGATGAACATTTAGGTTATTTTCGTCCTCCCTAGGCTTATTCTTGTCCAATTAGGGTTTTTAACCAATCTTGTGCATCCAATAAGTTCATTTGTGTCATTGGATTAACATTTAGGTCAGTTTCGTCCTCCCTAGGCTTATTCTTGTCCAATTAGGGTTTCTAACCAATCTTGTACATCCAATAGGTGTGTTTGTGTCATTGGATGAACATTTAGGTCATTTTCGTCCTCCCTAGGCTTATTCTTTTCCAATTAGGGTTTTTAACCAATCTTGTGCATCCAATAAGTTCATTTGTGTCATTGGATGAACATTTAGGTCATTTTCGTCCTCCCATGGCTTATTCTTGTCCAATTAGGGTTTCTAACCAATCTTGTGCATCCAATAGGTGTGTTTGTGTCATTGGATGAACATTTAGGTCATTTTCGTCCTCCCTAGTCTTATTCTTGTCCAATTAGGGTTTTAAGCAATCTTGTGCATCCAATAAGTTCATTTGTGTCATTGGATGAATATTTAGGTCATTTTCGATCTTCCTAGGCATATTCTTGTCCAATTAGGGTTTCTAACCAATCTTGTGCATCCAATAGGTGTGTTTGTGTCATTGGATGAACATTTAGGTCATTTTCGTCCTCCCTAGGCTTATTCTTGTCCAATTAGGGTTTTTAACCAATCTTGTGCATCCAATAAGTTCATTTGTGTCATTGGATGAATAGTTAGGTCATTTTCGTCCTCCCTAGGCTTATTCTTGTCCAATTACGGTTTCTAACCAATCTTGTGCATCCAATAGGTGTGTTTAGTCATTTGATGAACATTTAGGTTATTTTCGTCCTCCCTAGGCTTATTCTTGTCCAATTAGGGTTTTTAACCAATCTTGTGCATCCAATAAGTTCATTTGTGTCATTGGATGAACATTTAGGTCATTTTCGTCCTCCCTAGGCATATTCTTGTCCAATTAGGGTTTCTAACCGATCTTGTGCATCCAATAGGTGTGTTTGTGTCATTGGATGAACATTTAGGTCATTTTCGTCCTCCCTAGGCTTATTCTTGTCCAATTAGGGTTTTTTAACCAATCTTTTGCATCCAATAAGTTCATTTGTGTCATTGGATGAATAGTAAGGTCATTTTCGTCCTCCCTAGGCTTATTCTTGTCCAATTAGGGTTTCTAACCAATCTTGTGCATCCAATAGGTGTGTTTAGTCATTTGATGAACATTTAGGTTATTTTCGTCCTCCCTAGGCTTATTCTTGTCCAATTAGGGTTTTTAACCAATCTTGTGCATCCAATAAGTTCATTTGTGTCATTGGATGAACATTTAGGTCATTTTCGTCCTCCCTAGGCATATTCTTGTCCAATTAGGGTTTCTAACCGATCTTGTGCATCCAATAGGTGTATTTGTGTCATTGGATGAACATTTAGGTCATTTTCGTCCTCCCTAGGCTTATTCTTGTCCAATTAGGGTTTTTTAACCAATCTTTTGCATCCAATAAGTTCATTTGTGTCATTGGATGAATAGTAAGGTCATTTTCGTCCTCCCTAGGCTTATTCTTGTCCAATTAGGGTTTCTAACCAATCTTGTGCATCCAATAGGTGTGTTTAGTCATTTGATGAACATTTAGGTTATTTTCGTCCTCCCTAGGCTTATTCTTGTCCAATTAGGGTTTTTAACCAATCTTTTGCGTCCAATAAGTTCATTTGTGTCATTGGATTAACATTTAGGTCATTTTCGTCCTCCCTAGGCTTATTCTTGTCCAATTAGGGTTTCTAACCAATCTTGTGCATCCCATAGGTGTGTTTGTGTCATTGGATGAACATTTAGGTCATTTTCGTCCTCCCTAGGCTTATTCTTGTCCAATTAGAGTTTTTAACCAATCTTGTGCATCCAATAAGTTCATTTGTGTCATTGGATGAACATTTAGGTCATTTTCTTCCTCCCAAGGCTTATTCTTGTCCAATTAGGGTTTCTAACCAATCTTGTGCATCCAATAGGTGTGTTTAGTCATTTGATGAACATTTAGGTTATTTTCGTCCTCCCTAGGCTTATTCTTGTCCAATTAGGGTTTTTAACCAATCTTTTGCGTCCAATAAGTTCATTTGTGTCATTGGATTAACATTTAGGTCATTTTCGTCCTCCCTAGGCTTATTCTTGTCCAATTAGGGTTTCTAACCAATCTTGTGCATCCAATAGGTGTGTTTGTGTCATTGGATGAACATTTAGGTCATCTTCGTCCTCCCTAGGCTTATTCTTGTCCAATTAGGGTTTTTAACCAATCTTGTGCATCCAATAAGTTCATTTGTGTCATTGGATGAACATTTAGGTCATTTTCGTCCTCCCTAGGCATATTCTTGTCCAATTAGGGTTTCTAACCGATCTTGTGCATCCAATAGGTGTGTTTGTGTCATTGGATGAACATTTAGGTCATTTTCGTCCTCCCTAGGCTTATTCTTGTCCAATTAGGGTTTTTAACCAATCTTGTGCATCCAATAAGTTCATTTGTGTCATTGGGTGAACATTTAGGTCATTTTCGTCCTTCCTAGGCTTATTCTTGTCCAATTAGGGTTTCTAAACAATCTTGTGCATCCAATAGGTGTGTTTGTGTCATTGGATGAACATTTAGGTCATTTTCGTCCTCCCTAAGCTTATTCTTGTCCAATTAGGGTTTCTAAACATTCTTGTGCATCCAATAGGTGTGTTTAGTCATTTGATGAACATTTAGGTCATTTTCGTCCTTCCTAGGCTTATTCGTGTCCAATTAGGGTTTCTAACCAATCTTGTGCATCCAATAGGTGTGTTTGTGTCATTGGATGAACATTTAGGTCATTTTCGTCCTCCCTAGGCTTATTCTTGTCCAATTAGGGTTTTTAACCAATCTTGTGCATCCAATAAGTTCATTTGTGTCATTGGGTGAACATTTAGGTCATTTTCGTCCTCCCTAGGCTTATTCTTGTCCAATTAGGGTTTCTAACCCATCTTGTGCATCCAATAGGTGTGTTTGTGTCGTTGGATGAACATTTAGGTTATTTTCGTCCTCCCTAGGCTTATTCTTGTCCAATTAGGTTTTTTAACCAATCTTGTGCATCCAATAAGTTCATTTGTGTCATTGGATGAACATTTAGGTCATTTTCGTCCTCCCAAGGCTTATTCTTGTCCAATTAGGGTTTCTAACCAATCTTGTGCATCCAATAGGTGTGTTTGTGTCATTGGATGAACATTTAGGTCATTTTCGTCCTCCCTATGCTTATTCTTGTCCAATTAGGGTTTTTAACCAATCTTGTGCATCCGATAGATGTGTTTGTGTCATTGGATGAACATTTAGGTCATTTTCGTCCTCCCTAGGCTTATTCTTGTCCAATTAGCGTTTTTAACAAATCTTGTGCATCCAATAGGTGTGTTTGTGTCATTGGATGAACATTTAGGTCATTTTCGTCCTCCCTAGGCTTATTCTTGTCCAATTAGGGTTTTTAACCAATCTTGTGCATCCAATAAGTTCATTTGTGTCATTGGATTAACATTTAGGTCATTTTCAACCTTCCTAGGGTTTTTAACCAATCTTCTGCATCCAATAAGTTCATTTGTGTCATTGGATTAACATTTAGGTCATTTTCGTCCTTCCTAGGGTTTTTAACCAATCTTCTGCATCCAATAAGTTCATTTGTGTCATTGGATTAACATTTAGGTCATTTTCCTCCTTCCTAGGCTTATTTCTGTCCAATTAGGGTTTCTAACCAATCTTGTGCATCCAATAGGTGTGTTTGTGTCATTGGATGAACATTTAGGTCATTTTCGTCCTCCCTAGTCTTATTCTTGTCCAATTAGGGTTTTAAGCAATCTTGTGCATCCAATAAGTTCATTTGTGTCATTGGATGAATATTTAGGTCATTTTCGTCCTCCCTAGGCTTATTCTTGTCCAATTAGGGTTTCTAACCAATCTTGTGCATCCAATAGGTGTGTTTGTGTCATTGGATGAACATTTAGGTCATTTTTGTCCTCCCTAGGCTTATTCTTTTCCAATTAGGGTTTTTAACCAATCTTGTGCATCCAATAAGTTCATTTGTGTCATTGGATGAATAGTTAGGTCATTTTCGTCCTCCCTAGGCTTATTCTTGTCAAATTATGGTTTCTAACCAATCGTGTGCATCCAATAAGTGTGTTTGTGTCATTGGATGAACATTTAGGTCATTTTCGTCCTCCCTTGGCTTATTCTTGTCCCATTAGGGTTTTTAACCAATCTTGTGCATCCAATAAGTTCAATTGTGTCATTGGATGAACATTTAGGTCATTTTCGTCCTCCCTTGGCTTATTCTTGTCCAGTTAGGGTTTTTAACCAATCTTGTGCATCCAATAGGTGTGTTTGTGTCATTGGATGAACATTTAGGTCATTTTCGTCCTCCCTAGGCTTATTCTTGTCCAATTAGGGTTTTTAACCAATCTTGTGCATCCAATAAGTTCATTTGTGTCATTGGATTAACATTTAGGTCATTTTCGTCCTCCCTAGGCTTATTCTTGTCCAATTAGGGTTTCTAACCAATCTTGTACATCCAATAGGTGTGTTTGTGTCATTGGATGAACATTTAGGTCATTTTCGTCCTCCCTAGGCTTATTCTTTTCCAATTAGGGTTTTTAACCAATCTTGTGCATCCAATAAGTTCATTTGTGTCATTGGAAGAATAGTTAGGTCATTTTCGTCCTCCCTAGGCTTATTCTTGTCAAATTAGGGTTTCTAACCAATCGTGTGCATCCAATAGGTGTGTTTGTGTCATTGGATGAACATTTAGGTCATTTTCGTCCTCCCTAAGCTTATTCTTGTCCAATTAGGGTTTTTAACCAATCTTGTGCATCCAATAAGTTCATTTGTGTCATTGGGTGAACATTTAGGTCATTTTCGTCCTCCCTAGGCTTATTCTTGTCCAATTAGGGTTTCTAACCAATCTTGTGCATCCGATAGGTGTGTTTGTGTCATTAGATGAACATTTAGGTTATTTTCGTCCTCCCTAGGCTTATTCTTGTCCAATTAGGGTTTTTAACCAATCTTGTGCCTCCAATAAGTTCATTTGTGTCATTGTATTAACATTTAGGTCATTTTCGTCCTTCCTAGGCTTATTCTTGACCAATTAGGGTTTTTAACCAATCTTGTGCATCCAATAAGTTCATTTGTGTCATTGGATTAACATTTAGGTCATTTGCGTCCTCCCTAGGCTTATTCTTGTCCAATTAGGGTTTCTAACCAATCTTGTGCATCCAATAGGTGTGTTTGTGTCATTGGATGAACATTTAGGTCATTTTCGTCCTCCCTAGGCTTATTCTTGTCCAATTAGGGTTTTTAACAAATCTTGTGCATCCAATAAGTTCATTTGTGTCATTGGATTAACATTTATGTCATTTTCGTCCTCCCTAGGCTTATTCTTGTCCAATTAGGGTTTCTAACCAATCTTGTGCATCCAATAGGTGTGTTTGTGTCATTGGATGAACATTTATGTCATTTTCGTCCTCCCTAGGCTTATTCTTGTCCAATTAGGGTTTCTAACCAATCTTGTGCATCCAATAGGTGTGTTTGTGACATTGGATGAACATTTAGGTCATTTTCGTCCTCCCTAACCTTATTCTTGTCCCATTAGGGTTTTTAACCAATCTTGTGCATCCAATAAGTTCATTTGTGTCATTGGATGAACATTTAGGTCATTTTCGTCCTCCCAAGGCTTATTCTTGTCCAATTAGGGTTTCTAACCAATCTTGTGCATCCAATAGGTGTGTTTGTGTCATTGGATGAACATTTAGGTCATTTTCGTCTCCCTAGTCTTATTCTTGTCCAATTAGGGTTTTAAGCAATCTTGTGCTTCCAATAATTTCATTTGTGTCATTGGATGAATATTTAGGTCATTTTCATCCTCCCTAGGCATATTCTTGCCCAATTAGGGTTTCTAACCAATCTTGTGAATCCAATAGGTGTGTTTGTGTCATTGGATGAACATTTAGGTCATTTTCGTCCTCCCTAGTCTTATTCTTGTCCAATTAGGGTTTTAAGCTATCTTGTGCATCCAATAAGTTCATTTGTGTCATTGGATGAATAGTTAGGTCATTTTCGTCCTCCCTAGGCTTTTTCTTGTCCAATTAGGATTTCTAACCATTCTTGTGCATCGAATAGGTGTGTTTAGTCATTTGATGAACATTTAGGTTATTTTCGTCCTCCCTAGGCTTATTCTTGTCCAATTAGGGTTTTTAACCAATCTTGTGCATCCAATAAGTTCATTTGTGTCATTGGATTAACATTTAGGTCATTTTCGTCCTCCCTAGGCTTATTCTTGTCCAATTAGGGTTTCTAACCAATCTTGTGCATCCAATAGGTGTGTTTGTGTCATTGGATGAACATTTAGGTCATTTTCGTCCTCCTTAGGCTTATTCATGTCCAATTACGGTTTTTAACCAATCTTGTGCATCCAATAAGTTCATTTGTGTCATTGGATGAACATTTAGGTCATTTTCGTCCTCCCAAGGCTTATTCTTGTCCAATTAGGGTTTCTAACCAATCTTGTGCATCCAATAGGTGTGTTTGTGTCATTGGATGAACATTTAGGTCATTTTCGTCTTTCCTAGGCTTATTCTTGTCCAATTAGGGTTTTAAACCAATCATGTGCATCCAATAAGTTCATTTGTGTCATTGGATGAACAATTAGGTCATTTTCGTCCACCCTAGGCTTATTCTTGTCCAATTAGGGTTTTTAACCAATCTTGTGCATCCAATAAGTTCATTTGTGTCATTGGATGAACATTTAGGTCATTTTCGTCATCCCTAGGCTTATTCTTGTCCAATTAGGGTTTTTAACCAATCTTGTGCATCCAATAGGTGTGTTTGTGTCATTGGATGAACATTTAGGTCATTTTCGTCCTCCCTAGTCTTATTCTTGTCCAATTAGGGTTTTAAGCAATCTTGTGCATCCAATAAGCTCATTTGTGTCATTGAATTAAGATTTAAGTGATTTTCGTCCTCCCTAGGCTTATTCTTGTTCAATTAGGGTTTCTAACCAATCTTGTGCATCCAATAGGTGTGTTTGTGTCATTGGATGAACATTTAGGTCATTTTCGTCCTCCCTAGTCTTATTCTTGTCCAATTAGGGTTTTAAGCAATCTTGTGCATCCAATAAGTTCATTTGTGTCATTGGATGAACATTTAGGTCATTTTTCCTCCTCCCTAGGCTTATTCTTGTCCTATTAGGTTTTCAAGCAATCTTGTGCATCCAATAAGTTCATTTGTGTCATTGGATGAACATTTAGGTCATTTTCGTCCTCCCTAGGCTTATTCTTGCCCAATTAGGGTTTATAAGCAATCTTGTGCATCCAATAAGTTCATTTGTGTCATTGGATGAACATTTAGGTCATTTTCGTCCTCCCTAGGCTTATTCTTGTCCAATTAGGGTTTCTAACCAATCTTGTGCATCCAATAAGTTCATTTGTGTCATTGGATGAACATTTAGGTCATTTTCGTCCTCCCTAGGCTTATTCTTGTCCAATTAGGGTTTTTAACCAATCTTGTGCATCCAATAGGTGTGTTTGTGTCATTGGATGAACATTTAGGTCATTTTCGTCCTCCCTATGCTTATTCTTGTCCAATTAGGGTTTTAAGCCAATCTTGTGCACCCAATAGGTGTGTTTGTGTCATTTGATGAACATTTAGGTCATTTTTGTCCTCCCAAGGCTTATTCTTATCCAATTAGGGTTTTAAGCAATCTTGTGCATCCAATAAGTTCATTTGTGTCATTGGATTAAGATTTAAGTTATTTTCGTCCTCCCTAGGCTTATTCTTGTCCAGTTAGGGTTTTTAACCAATCTTGTGCATCCAATAGGTGTGTTTGTGTCATTGGATGAACATTTAGGTCATTTTCGTCCTCCCTAGGCTTATTCTTGTCCAATTAGGGTTTTTAACCAATCTTGTGCATCCAATAAGTTCATTTGTGTCATTGGATGAACATTTAGGTCATTTTCGTCCTCCCTAGGCTTATTCTTGTCCAATCAGGGTTTTTAACCAATCTTGTGCATCCAATAGGTGTGTTTGTGTCATTGGATGAACATTTAGGTCATTTTCGTCCTCCCTAGGCTTATTCTTGTCCAATTAGGGTTTTTAACCAATCTTGTGCATCCAATAAGTTCATTTGTGTCATTGGATAAACATTTAGGTTATTTTCGTCCTCCCTAGGCTTATTCTTGTCCAATTAGGGTTTTTAACCAATCTTGTGCATCCAATAGGTGTGTTTGTGTCATTGGATGAACATTTAGGTCATTTTCGTCCTCCCTAGGCTTATTCTTGTCCAATTAGGGTTTTTAACCAATCTTGTAAATCCAATATGTTCATTTGTGTCATTGGATGAACATTTAGGTCATTTTCGTCCTCCCTAGGCTTATTCTTGTCCAATTAGGGTTTCTAACCAATCTTGTGCATCCAATAGGTGTGTTTGTGTCATTGGATGAACATTTAGGTCATTTTCGTCCTCCCTAGGCATATTGTTGTCCAATTAGGGTTTTTAACCAATCTTGTGCATCCAATAAGTTCATTTGTGTCATTGGATGAACATTTAGGTCATTTTCGTCCTCCCAAGGCTTATTCTTGTCCAATTAGGGTTTCTAACCAATCTTGTGCATCCAATAGGTGTGTTTGTGTCATTGGATGAACTTTTAGGTCATTTTCGTCCTCCCTAGGCTTATTCTTGTCCAATTAGGGTTTTTAACCAATCTTGTGCATCCAATAAGTTCATTTGTGTCATTGGATGAACATTTAGGTCATTTTCGTCCTCCCAAGGCTTATTCTTGTCCAATTAGGGTTTCTAACAAATCTTGTGCATCCAATAGGTGTGTTTGTGTCATTGGATGAACATTTAGGTCATTTTCGTCCTCCCTAGTCTTATTCTTGTCAAATTAGGGTTTTAAGCAATCTTGTGCATCCAATAAGTTCATTTGTGTCATTGGATTAACATTTAGGTCATTTTCGTCCTCCCTAGGCTTATTTTTGTCCAATTAGGGTTTCTAACCAATCTTGTGCATCCAATAGGTGTGTTTGTGTCATTTGATGAACATTTAGGTCATTTTCGTCCTCCCTAGGCTTATTCTTGTCCAATTAGGGTTTTTAACCAATCTTGTGCATCCAATAAGTTCATTTGTGTCATTGGATGAACATTTAGGTCATTTTCGTCCTCCCAAGGCTTATTCTTGTCCAATTAGGGTTTCTAACCAATCTTGTGCATCCAATAGGTGTGTTTAGTCATTTGATGAACATTTAGGTTATTTTCGTCCTCCCTAGGATTATTCTTGTCCAATTAGGGTTTTTAACCAATCTTGTGCATCCAATAAGTTCATTTGTGTCATTGGATTAACATTTAGGTCATTTTCGTCCTCCCTAGGCTTATTCTTGTCCAATTAGGGTTTCTAACCAATCTTGTGCATCCAATAGGTGTGTTTGTGTCATTGGATGAACATTTAGGTCATTTTCGTCATCCCTAGGCTTATTCTTGTCCAATTAGGGTTTCTAACCAATCTTGTGCATCCAATAAGTTCATTTGTGTCATTGGATTAACATTTAGGTCATTTTCGTCCTCCCTAGGCTTATTTTTGTCCAATTAGGGTTTTTAACCAATCTTGTGCATCCAATAGGTGTGTTTGTGTCATTGGATGAACATTTAGGTCATTTTCGTCCTCCCTAGGCTTATTCTTGTCCAATTAGGGTTTTTAACCAATCTTGTGCATCCAATAAGTTCATTTGTGTCATTGGATTAACATTTAGGTCATTTTCGTCCTCCCAAGGCTTATTCTTGTCCAATTAGGGTTTCTAACCAATCTTGTGCATCCAATAGGTGTGTTTGTGTCATTGGATGAACATTTAGGTCATTTTTGTCCTCCCTAGTCTTATTCTTGTCCAATTAGGGTTTTAAGCAATCTTGTGCGTCCAATAAGTTCATTTGTGTCATTGGATGAACAATTAGGTCATTTTCGTCCACCCTAAGCTTATTCTTGTCCAATTAGGGTTTTTAACCAATCTTGTGCATCCAATAAGTTCATTTGTGTCATTGGATGAACATTTAGGTCATTTTCGTCCTCCCAAGGCTTATTCTTGTCCAATTAGGGTTTCTAACCAATCTTGTGCATCCAATTGGTGTGTTTGTGTCATTGGATGAACATTTAGGTCATTTTCGTCCTCCCTAGGCTTATTCTTGTCCAATTAGGCTTTTTAACCAATCTTGTGCATCCAATAAGTTCATTTGTGACATTGGATGAACATTTAGGTCATTTTCGTCCTCCCTAGGCTTATTCTTGTCCAATTAGGGTTTCTAACCAATCTTGTGCATCCAATAGGTGTGTTTGTGTCATTGGATGAACATTTAGGTCATTTTCGTCCTCCCTAGGCTTATTCTTGTCCAATTAGGGTTTTTAACCAATCTTGTGCATCCAATAAGTTCATTTGTGTCATTGGATGAACATTTAGGTCATTTTCGTCCTCCCAAGGCTTATTCTTGTCCAATTAGGGTTTCTAACCAATCTTGTGCATCCAATAAGTTCATTTGTGTCATTGGATGAACATTTAGGTCATTTTCATCCTCCCTAGGCTTATTCTTGTCCAATTAGGTTTTTTAACCAATCTTGTGCATCGAATAAGTTCATTTGTGTCATTGGATGAACATTTAGGTCATTTTCGTCCTCCCAATGCTTATTCTTGTCCAATTAGGGTTTCTAACCAATCTTGTGCATCCAATAGGTGTGTTTATGTCATTGGATGAACATTTAGGTCATTTTCGTCCTCCCTATGCTTATTCTTGTCCAATTAGAGTTTTTAACCAATCTTGTGCATCCAATAGGTGTGTTTGTGTCATTGGATGAACATTTAGGTCATTTTCGTCCTCCCTAGGCTTATTCTTGTCCAATTAGGGTTTTTAACCAATCTTGTGCATCCAATAAGTTCATTTGTGTCATTGGGTGAACATTTAGGTCATTTTCGTCCTATCTAGGCTTATTGTTGTCCAATTAGGGTTTCTAACCAATCTTGTGCATCCAATAGGTGTGTTTAGTCATTTGATGAACATTTAGGTTATTTTCGTCCTCCCTAGGCTTATTCTTGTCCAATTAGGGTTTTTAACCAATCTTGTGCATCCAATAAGTTCATTTGTGTCATTGGATTAACATTTAGGTCATTTTCGTGCTTCCTATGGTTATTCTTGTCCAATTAGGGTTTCTAACCAATCTTGTGCATCTAATAGGTGTGTTTGTGTCATTGGATGAACATTTAGGTCATTTTCGTCCTCCCTAGGCTTATTCTTGTCCAATTAGGGTTTTTAACCAATCTTGTGCATCCAATAAGTTCATTTGTGTCATTGGGTGAACATTTAGGTCATTTTCGTCCTTCCTAGGCTCATTCTTGTGCAATTAGCGTTTCTAACCAATCTTGTGCATCCAATAGGTGTGTTTAGTCATTTGATGATCATTTAGGTTATTTTCGTCCTCCCTAGGCTTATTCTTGTCCAATTAGGGTTTTTAACCAATCTTGTGCATCCAATAAGTTCATTTGTGTCATTGGATTAACATTTAGGTCATTTTCGTCCTTCCTAGGCTTATTCTTGTCCAATTAGGGTTTCTAACCAATCTTGTGCATCCAATAGCTGTGTTTGTGTCATGGGATGAACATTTAGGTCATTTTCGTCCTCCCTAGGCTTATTCTTGTCCAATTAGGGTTTTTAACCAATCCTGTGCATCCAATAAGTTCATTTGTGTCATTGGATGAACATTTAGGTCATTTTCGTCCTCCCAAGGCTTATTCTTGTCCAATTAGGGTTTCTAACCAATCTTGTTCATCCAATAGGTGTGTTTGTGTCATTGGATGAACATTTAGGTCATTTTCGTCCTCCCAAGGCTTATTCTTGTCCAATTAGGGTTTTTAACCAATCTTGTGCCTCCAATAAGTTCATTTGTGTCATTGAATTAACATTTAGGTCATTTTCGTCCTTCCTAGGCTTATTCTAGACCAATTAGGGTTTTTAACCAATCTTGTGCATCCAATAAGTTCATTTGTGTCATTGGATTAACATTTAGGTCATTTGCGTCCTCCCTAGGCTTATTCTTGTCCAATTAGGGTTTCTAACCAATCTTGTGCATCCAATAGGTGTGTTTGTGTCATTGGATGAACATTTAGGTCATTTTCGTCCTCCCTAGTCTTATTCTTGTCCAATTAGGGTTTTAAGCAATCTTGTGCATCCAATAAGTTCATTTGTGTCATTGGATGAATATTTAGGTCATTTTCGTCCTCCCTAGGCTTATTCTTGTCCAATTAGGGTTTCTAACCAATCTTGTGCATCCAATAGGTGTGTTTGTGTCATTGGATGAACATTTAGGTCATTTTCGTCCTCCCTATGCTTATTCTTGTCCCATTAGGGTTTTTAACCAATCTTGTGCATCCAATA